>JAHREE010000309.1:236629-287254 GCA_033628505.1 Tringa tobata | reverse complement strand
GGGCGCGGCGGAGCGGGGCGCGGCGGCCATGGGAGGGGGCCGGGGCGGGCGGGACGGGACGAGGCGGGGCGGGACCGGGCGAGACCGGACCGGATCGGACCGGGCAGGGTGGGCTCGACCGACCGATCGGCGGAGGCGTCCGGTGTGGGCCCCCCTGGGCTTCCACGGGCCGGCCTTTCCTCTCCCGGCTGCGGAAGAAGCAGTAGGGGCAAGTGTCTTTCCCTCTAGGCCGTACTTGCCGTCGGTAACGGGGCGGGGGGCGTCGGTTCCGTCCCCGGGAAGGGCTTCCCCAGGCCTCGGGCTCTTGTCAGGCCGGCGGAGTGGCTGCAATGGGCCTAGATGGGCGTG
The DNA here is from genome assembly GCA_033628505.1 of Tringa tobata. Classification (NCBI taxonomy): domain Eukaryota; kingdom Metazoa; phylum Chordata; class Aves; order Charadriiformes; family Scolopacidae; genus Tringa; species Tringa tobata. The sequence goes on along the minus strand of JAHREE010000309.1, from coordinate 286,906 downwards.
GATCTGGGCCCCTCGTGCACGTGTGTGTCTGGTGTCACGTCCTGCTCCCGCGTCACTGTTAATTGGGAAAAAAAAACCCACTGCGGTGCTGTGAGGAAGGCTTGTCTTTTCGTAAGGTGGGGAGCTGAGGGGGTCTCAGCACCGCGTGACGCCAAGCCCTGGGTAGACCATGGAAAGGGAGCATCGGGTCGTTGCAGGGAAGGGTGCTGGGGGCTTGGCTGGGCTGTGCTTCATGTGCACAGTCTGTCGTTAGTGGTAGATTGGGTTTTAATCAGTACTTAGGGATGGCATCCCTTAGGCAAGGGGATGATTTCAAACTCCTTAATTTCCTAGGGTAAAAAGGGCTGGAGTGCCCTTGTCTCAGTCACCCTGAACTTCCCCCTTTTTGCCTGTCCGCTGCAGGATTCCTTTTTCTTCTCTTGCGTATTAATTCAGTGCAAACAAACCTTGCGTTGCAGCTTTTGATGGAGACAGCTGGAGACCGTAGCAAGCCACGTTCCAGAGCGAGTCCCAGTCCCCTGAGGCACCTGCGAGAGGTGGAGCTCCTGGTGGCAAAGCCAGGCTTGTTACCGGCACGCCACCGGGCTTCGCTGGCACGGCTCTTCGGCAGCTTGAGGGAGGCGGTTTTATCCCAGTCACCCAACTCGTCCTCAAAGGTGCGAAGCAGGGGCTGTATTTCTCCGTGTCTGCATGAATGTGCTTAAATCTAACCGGGTTTATTAGGGTGACCGCTGTATCTGTACAGGTGCCAGTGTCTGTGTGTAATGTCACTGCGTGCAGTTTTCCCAGATCCCTTTTACTTTAAAGCTGGCGGCTCAGCGTAAGCGAACTGCTGGCTTCGTAGTCTCTGCCTCATGGGTTTGTCACGTGCCTTATCCGCCCTTTTCTTACAGGGTTTTTGCAGCTTGTTTATAGCTCTGCGGCTTCTTTATAGTGTGCTGGGAACAAACCAAGGGGTCCCATGATGAAGTTATCTTGGTTTTGTAGCATTTCGCCATTAACTCAGTGAGTTTAGGGAGACAGAAGAAATTATAGAGGAGGGAATAATTGATTCAGGCTTAGGAGGTGCACTGGTCTTCAAGAAGCTCTGGAAGAATAAATCAGGAAAAAACCAGCCACCAGGACTGTTTATTGGTCTCTACTAAACTAAGAAACTATTTAATCAAACCGAAATTGTTTGTAGAGATGAAATTGACCCAAAATGCTACTGAAAAGATGGATATTAGCATGCTCAAGGCAGAGGAATAAACATCAGGAGTCCTTTTATCCTCAACTCTGCCACCGGTTTATTTAGCTAGATTGATTGCTTTCAGTTTTCCAGTTTGTAAAACGGAGAGGGTAATGACTGTTGAGGACAGGAATTGTCCTTGTAAAGGGCTTTGAGGCTCTGAACATGCAAAATACTGCTCTCTGGGCCTTGTGCCTGCTGAGCCCCATACCTCTCCTGCAGTTTGAGGTAAGAGTTTAGTTTGCCGTGTTCTGAACAAGGTGCAAGTTATGCTGGGCTCACCCTGATCTCAGAAGCCAAGACTAAACAGATACTTGTTTTGTCTAGTGTAAGGGGACTGTCCTCACATACCAATTCTTAAAACTGCTTTTTCAGAGTATCATGTCCCCCTGGTGTGACTTTGGGGGACCAAGGAATTTTAATATCTTCAAGAGCCTAAATACAGAAATTCACTCATACTCCCAGTGCTTTGCGTCTGGCTAAAATATCCAGTGTGAAAGCTCTGCAAGGTAGACATCCTTTCTAAGGTGACTCTGGATAGTCTCGCTGATCACATAAATCTTGAAACACTTTTGAGGTGTCTATGTTTAAGTGCATTTGCCGTATGTTCTCAGTTATGCTTTGTATAGATGATGAAGGAATGATGTGCAGCAGTGAAGTTATTGCAGTGTACATCAGCGTAGCTGAGAGTAAAACATGGCAAAGGCTTCTCCTAGCAAAATTCTCATGGGAAACGATTAGTAAAGTCTTATGCCTAAAGTTGGTAGACATCCAACAAGACTTCACAGCATAGTATTTCTGGACCTGCTCCAAGAAGAGAATGATCCAAACAAGACCAGTTGCTGATGAAAGAAGATCAGTGTTAAGTAGCAAATGTCTGTGTGACTACATGTTATGTATATGTATGTATTGCATAGTATACATCCAGATATTTATATTCTCTATTTAAGTTTGCTCTGGTATTAGTTCTTTCCCTTTTTCATATGGATAAGGGTAGCTGGTGACAAAACAGTTGTTTTTGCAGAGACATCAAGATAATGGAAGGTCAAAATTCAGGAAAAGAGAAGGAAACAACCAAGGCGTTTTAAAACATGAATCTAGTCAGAGCAGAGAGCAATCAGTTCTGATTTCTTCTTATGTTTAGTATCAGGTTTTGCGTAGAGCTGAGAAATCTATCCCAAAGCTGGAGCGAACCTTGGGTTCTTTGCTGAAGACGAAAGGTACTGTATGCGAGTATTTGCCTTGGACAGGGAGTGCCTGGACTTGTTTTTCATTTATTTGTTAAATAGGGATGGATAGGTACGTGGTTCGGCCCAGTAAAGCATTGGAGCCAACTGGGGCTTCATTTTGTAGCAATAAACAAGGGATAGCAAGAAAGCCTCGACCCACTAAAGCACCTCAGAAATCCCCCTCCCACTCTCACTCATTCCTACCCCCTCCCCGGCGCAGGTGAAGGAAGGCAACGAGTAATTCCTGCTATCCCCTGGCAGTGCCCTCGTCGCCCTGCCGCCGAGTCGCCCCCCAGCAGGTGTGGGGCTGGCGTGGGTCACGTTGTGCTGCTCCCGGCCGCAGCGACACGGCACGGTGGGAGTCACGGCCGTCACGGACAAGCCGGCGCTGTGAGTGAAGCACAGGCGGGGCATAAACTTCAGCGGGCTCTGGAGTGAGGTGAAGGAGAAGGACAGAGCAGCTGTCGTGGGTTTCCTAGTAGAGGAAACGGAAGCCTCTAGTTTATTAAGAATACAGTACAGCAGAAATGGGTAAAAGAGGTGCTATGGTTTTGTTTTCTTTCAACTTGGCGGGTTGTCTTCGTGCCCTCCTCCGTTACCACCTGAGGCACTGTGGGTCAGAGAATCATAGAATGGTTTGGGTTGGAAGGGACCTTAAAGATCATGGAGTTCCAACCCCCCTGCCACGGGCAGGGACACCTCCCACAGCAGCAGGTTGCCCAAAGCCCCGTCACGCTGGTCTAGCCCATGCTGTCAGCAGCTGAGGAGGCTGCAGGGCTTCACACCCTTGCCAGCGTGCCCTCTGGCCACTGGTGCTGGCCACTGCCGCCGGTGGCTGCAAGTAGGATGAGGGGGTGATGGGGTAGAGACTTTGACATATTTTTAGGTCAAGTGTCCGTATTACCAGCAGCTAGAAAAAAAAAAAAAAAAGCGTTGCTATTTGTGCAACTCGCACCTCTGATAATTTGCATCAATGGCAAGTCTCAGTGCTTCAAAGGAACAGTCTCCTCTGAACCCACATCCTTGGGTAACTCGTAAAAGTCAGTCATGGGTAGAGGAATAGTTTGAAGGGATCACAAGGAGTGAGGCTGGTTGAGGGGAGTTCAGAGGTAAGCTTCCCCTTTCATTTACTTGCATACATAGGGAATTGACACTGCTTGTGAAACAACAGGGTGGTTGTCAGGGGTTTTTACATGCAATTTGCTCATTGTATGGCAATCACAAAATACTGTATTGACTAGTGCTTGCCTGGACTTTGGTTATTCGTTACTTTCACCATCAGTTCTGTCAGATCAATGTTAGGAAGAAGGCATTGATTCCAATTTTCTCAATGATCATAAACTCCCAATAATGCAAGTTATATTGTAGGAGAGGCAGAAGTTTCTCCTTTTGCATCATCTTTGTCTAATGGAAAGCTGTGGCTCGTAAGGGACCAGTTGTTGAAATGACTCTGTTTGGGGCTGAGTGTGAGAGGGAAGCCAGAGGTGCCACTGATGTTACAGTAACCTTTCTGCTGACAACAGAGTCCTTCAGTCTGGAGGATGGGAATCCGTCCGGCTTGGAGGAAGTCAGGGAGGAATATGTCAAGAGGCACTTCAGCAATCACAGGTAAGGGCTTGTACCAATCAAGGAAAGATGTTAATAGTTTGCACTTGCTTCTATCCCAGCACCTCTGAACCTCTTTGTCATTGTTACTAAATTTCCGAGCAGAGGCCTTTCATCGTGAGGAGAAGATGAAAGAGGTTTCACCTGGACCCCTGTAATCCCATAAAGTGCATGAACACTCTAGGCATGTTGTTGGTCTCGTTTCCAGTCAGTGCTTTTATTTCCTTTCCCTTCTATGTAGCTCATCTCCACCAAGGACTCCTCATTTGCCTGCAAAGCAAATGGAGGAGGAGAAAGCTGACTTGGGAAGAATGGCCCTGGACTCTGGAGTGACCATGACAAGGGCTTTATTAATCCAATTAAGAAGTTGTTCATGTGGATCTTTTTCCTCTGTGTTCTTTCCAGCGCTGCATCAGCCTTGGAAGCTGTGAGTGAGAGTGACTCTACGGTCTGGTATTTGATTCAATGTGAAAAACAAGCAATGGAAGAGGAGGGGAAGCCAGAATTTATCCAGTCTCCAGAGAATTCATCTCCAGATCTGGTGGAATTTGAACGGTAGGTGCAACCTATGTTGCTTTCAGTTTCTTTAATTTGTTTGCGTTAACACCATGCATCCGGTTGCTGCCATTCATGCAGCCCTGCTGGAGCCCACATCTGCCTTGCAGAAGCCTTGTGCCAGCAACTTTGGCCCTGCTGGTGATGGAGCTGAGCACCTCTCGAGTCCCTCACCTGCAACTTGCCTGTGAATGGACTCCCAGCTCTGCAGGCCTTGGAAAATCCCTGAGGATTTTCCACCCGTCCTCAAGAAAGGGAAAAGATGTTCTTTCAGGTGTGTCAGTCCCTGCGTGGCCATGCTTTCCTGCTATCCTGGTGGTTTGTGGAGTAGGATGCCCCATAGCTGCTAACAGTAGTGGTTTAAGAGGCAAGCTCAGGTGGAATAAGAGGTTCCTCATCCAGAATGATTTATGCAGGTGCACGTCCCCATGTGTTTGTGGTATCAGTACCACTACCAAGTTATATCCCTGCAATGGGGTTAGATTTTAGGAATGTAGGAATTGCTGCACCAGATTAAATGAGAAGTCTAGCTGTTCTGGGGAGGTGCAGGAGCCAGAGGTACGCAGATACTTTACCCCGCAGTGATGTTCATCCTGCCTCTAATGGCATTGTTATGAGGAGCATGAGCACTGTTTCTCCTTCCAGAAATAGACCCTTAGCTCCTGGCAGCTTGGGGTACCTTTTTTGTGGGATCAGAGCAGGGTAAGGCTGGATGTGACCAGGGAAGGTCTTGTAGTCCTCAGTCTGCAGGGTACAAAATAGCAGTGATCTGGATGAATACGAGAAAGCGCTCCTCAAAATGTCTGCAATATGGTGGGGAGGAGGGCAACCTAAACACTCACACCTAGAGCTAGTGGGTACCAGTCTGTAACCCCCTTTAGCATCAGCTCCTAAGTGCCTGGTGCAGGATCTAAAAATCAAAGATGACTGTTCTCATGTCAGTGTTCCGGGTCCATTTTGATCTGGGATTGTAACGGTAAAATCACCAGGTTTTTTCCAAAGTTATTGATACCTTAAGACTGAGTATGTTATTTTATCACGTTCTGCCCCTTGCTGTCAAATAACACAAAAAGTTCTTAGGGGTCATGTTTTTCTGCTTTTTTGAAAGGATAAATGATCATTTCATTAGAAAGATTTGAGAAACATCTGGATGTCTAATCTATCCTGTACCATCAATCACAGTCTGTTTTACCCTAACCTTTGGGAGTTAAGAAGATGCGGTGCAGGATTCTCCGCAGCTGCAGCTGGCATCCTCTCCCACAGTGTCACCAGCCTCAACAAAATGTTCCGCAGTTTCTTCTTCTCTTTTGCTTTGAACCGGTGCTTATTTATAACATTCCCTCGGATTATTGAGTTTTTCATCAAAATGAGACTGCAGTTGTGCCAGCAGATGGCACCAGCCTCCTGCTACTGTTCCTGCTTTTGCTCCTGTGAGACTCAGAGGTGGCTGTAGTAAGGTATCATTTACAAGACCTTGAAATGTGCTGAATCAGGATTTTCTGGGGGAAGTAAGCTCTACTTCATCAAAGACTGCACTACCGAGCCATAATCTCCTGACTTTCCCCTTCCTCACTGACAATGTAGACCAGGGCCTGTACTGTGTAGACTCTGGCATTTATCCTACAGTCTTCTGGCAGACCACAGTTGGTCCATAGCTGTTTCTTCTCAAAAAATGATCTTTTATAACAGGCATAAAACAATAGGGACTCTTGAGCAAAGAAAAATAATAGCCTTTTGGTGGTTGTCTAATCATGGTATTTGGGCAGTGTCAGAAATGCTTTGAGCTTCAAGGGGCTGGGTTTTTTCCATGTCCAGCAACAGGAGCTACAATGGTAGGACTGCACAGTACTCTGTGCAGTGCAAAATGTGGTTGTCTCCTTCCAGCTGGGAAGAAAATAGTTGAGTCATGGTTCAAGCTTAATTTCTTTAGCAAATCAGTCTAATGGTGAATCATATTCTTCTCTCTGAGAAATTCCAGATCCTTTGCTTGGAGCTGGGCATCCAGAATCCTTGGTAAAGACAATACTTTACATGAGAATGCTTATTCCCCTTACGGTACTTTGTCTCCAGCAATGGTGGAAAATACTCCAGAGTATGGAAACTGGAGTTTAAATATCTTTATGCTTGTGTGGAGAATTATCTTAAGATTTTCAATATTGGTTTGCTGGTACAAATATTAAAAAAAGAAGAAAAAAAAAAAAAAGACAATTCTTTGAGTTACTTTGTCATGCATTACTGTTCAGTTAATCTGGAAATGTGCTCATTTGGGATGGATTCCAAGGAATCATTTTGAGCCCAAACTTAGTAACAATGGCTGCTGTTTATAGAACTCTTGGTTTGTACTCTTTTGGTCTTGTTATTTTAATGTGAGAAGCTCTAAACATGTAATTAACCTTCAAATAACCTTCAGTGCTGCTTTCCAGTAGCCATTATTATCCCTGTGCCACACAGTGCTAACAGAAGAAGTAGGCTCGTTCTGAGATTTAGTCACTGGGTTGAAATTATGGCACTTATATTCCGTTACCAGTTTCACTAGAGACTGCATAGAAGTCAGGCTTAGGAATGTGTCTCCTCAGATGTAAAGCTGAGGAAATCGAGCTCCCATGCTTATTTAAGTCAGAGCATCCAGGCCTGGGGTCGTCTTTTTCTATCTGTGTGTATAATACCTAATACATTGGGATATGACCTCAGCCAAGGCTTTTAAGTGTAGTGCAATGCCAGTAAAACTATAAAAAGTGACTTGCAGTGTAAAAGCCTCGGGATACAAAGGCAAGTAACTCAAAATTTATTAAATGCCAGAATGAGGTTTGCAACAAGTAGAGCCTGCAGCGCCTGGAGGTTCTGTTGTGAGGCAGTCCTGCTGAGGCTGGGGCTGGAGCCTGCCTTTGGCAGATGAAATCTTGGCAGGACAGAGTTGCTAAAATCTTCAAACAGCATTGGGCAACCTTCAGTAATTGTATGAAGCCCTAGGGGAGGGGAGCCAGTGAAGTAGTTGCGGATCGGAGCTGCTGCCCAGTCTCCTGCTGATTTACAGTAGAGTGGCTGCTTTATAGCCCGCTCTTAAGAGATGCTCCCTTTCCTTTCATTGCAGATACCTGTATTTTTATAAGCACACAGTGGACCTGCTGATAGAGCATGAAATTGTTTGTACTGAGGAGGTGCCTCTTCCGGAGGTCTCCACAGCTGTCTCCCACCTCTGGCAAGAGCTTTCTGAAGAAAGGAGAGACAGCATCTTGCAGTACTGTAGCCAGAGAGATTTCTTCGAGGACCCTAAGGCTGCTTGCCGAGAGCCGGCGTGCCCTGAAGGTAGTGTGAGGGACAGCCAAGGTAACAGTGAGGAAGCCAGTGGTTCCTCGGCCTCCACACCAGAGGAAGTAAGTGCTGCGTAACACACATCGGCTGCCCCTGAAACTCCAAGCCTTCAGTTGTTAGTTGGCTCTGCAGCTTTTAATTGGAAACATGCAGTTGTTGTAATTAAGCTTTCCCAAGACCGCTTGAATGCGTAAGTGGAGACAATAAGCGGTCTTTGAGTGAATGTCTGCACTGAATTCTCTCTCTTGGTAAGGTACACAGCAAGCTATAGGGGTGCAGTGGTAGTAATCCTGCTAGTCTCCACTGACCTGGAGAGTCTGTGTGATAAGTAACAGTTAAATTTGCTCTAACTTGCTGCAGGGGGAGGGGGGAAGAACAAGAATTACACAGTTACTGTGCTCTGCAAACTCTCCAAGGAGCACAGATGAGCTATATCCAGAAGAAATACCCGAGTTTGCCAAGGCCTGCTGTGTTTTGGGATGGGTGTGGGTTTTTTTGTCATCAAAGCACTTGGTAGCAAAGAGAAAGTATTTGTAGACCAGTTCCAGTGATACAGGGCTAATGACTGCCTGTGCCATACACCTCTGCAGAGCCAAGAAGTCGTAGACCAGGGCAATTGGGGAAAAAGAGATGAAATAACAGCCAACTCTTTGTAAGCTGTTCCTGGAGCGCTGATTATTTAAGCAACCAGCTGCTCAAAGACACGTGTGTGATTTTATTAGCTGCCAGGGAGGGACAGGTGTCCACCTTACGCATACAAGTAATTGCTTTGACAAGTTCTTTTTGAGCCTCAGGACACAACTCACGTTGCTGACCTCCTTAGGAAGCGTCCTGGGGATGTGGCATGTACAGTACTTTCTGGCACGGCATGTGTGAGCTGCATTATGGCAGAGTGAGCCCATGAGCTTATCAGTCTGTCATAGGGAGCATCCAAGCTCCTTCCTAAGCCAGGTCGCACACTGGAATCAGATGTGGGGAGACTGGCTGGTACAGCTGAGATCTCTAGCCATAAGCAGCAGCCCACAGCCAAGTCTCTAAAGCACTGACACAATCAATGTGGTTTTTTTACTGATTTTGGTGGAGATGGAATGTTAGGTCTTAATTCCTAGAGGCTGAAACACAGGCATAAGGAAATAGACTAACCTCATGTTCCTAGTCATGAAATACAGTTATTCCTTATTATTCTTGTCTCCACAAAAGCCTCATGGTTTACTCTAGCTCTAAACATACCTGTTAAATGGAAAGAAAGAAAAGCATGCTTCTAAAGACTTAATTATTAAAAATGATGCCCTAGGTAAAACTTTTAGATGGCTAGATACGCTGACATCTGAAGTGTTTTCTCTGATAGGTAATGTTTGAAGATGCGTTTGATGTTGCTGCTGGTTTTCTTGACAGAAGTGAGACTCAGGGAATGTCTATCCAGAGGTAAATTACAAAACAGAATAAGTTAATAGCCCACTGTCAATACAGTGGCAATAGCCTACCTTCTTTTTTTTTTGTGCCTAATTTTTTAGTAAAGGGTTAAAATAGCAGCCTCTAGCAAATATGCTCACGATAATACTGTCTCTTAAGGTGCAAAAGTGAAATGATTAATAGGCATCTAGGACAGATTTAGTAAGAATCACTTAATAAGATTACCCCATCACTTCAGAATAACTGGGGCCCTTCTCATTTTCCTCACCACTCTGCATAGCTTTCCATTTTTTTCAAATTACAGTATTTGTAATGTTTTCTTTTTCTCTCCCACTCACCAGGTCTGTGAGGACCATAAGGGCATTCCCTGGATAAGTCAGCTAATCATAAACTGTACTCTCATTTAATGAGACAAATATGATCATTTTTAAACATTGTCTCCCTTGTTTTTTTCAAGTACCTTAATTCAGTCACAAGGAGGTGATCAAGCTAAAGTGTGGTTGAACTGAACAATTATGACAAATGACATGAAAAAATGCAAGACCTATTAAATAATAACATCTCTTTCCTCTGCAGGTCAGATGAGTTACCTAAAAGAGAACATGTCAGATACAAAGCTGGCACTGCCTTTGATTTTTCCCAGTAGACCAAAGAAAGAAAAGATTTGCTTTCCTCAAGAGGAAAATCACATTATGACTCATCTTTTATGAATTCTTGCTATTTAGTCTTCCTTAGGATTGTTTCCCTTTGCAAGTAGTGGTATTAACCTGTTTTTTTTAAATCCCCTTTTCTACTTATTTTTCCATATTTAGAGAGTTATTTAGTGTGAATCTCTTTCTGTCTTTTATTGCCATTCCACCTTGCACTTCCAGAACAGAATGAATGGAAATCAAGTTGTTTTGGCTGTTGATCAGAATACGCTTGAATATGTAGTAAAGCTTAACAAATATGTTTCCATTAAATAACATTTATTAGGTCACAATTGCTGTTTGCTTTTAAAATAAGATTAAGTATTCCTTAGTACTGCAATGTATGGCCATCATCTTTGCAATCTGTTTTAGGTCCCAAATTAGATTAGTATTTTAGTAGGCAACACTTACCCTGTTCCCTTCCTTCCCTGTCACTCTGTGCCTTGTAAATCTGGACAGAGACGTGATGGCAGAACTTTGTAAAATCCCAGGGAGAATATAGAGGTGAGATCCAGAATGAATATCTTAGCTTTTTGCCGATGTTATCTGAGTACAAACCTTCCAGTGATAGCTAATATGTCATTTCATGGCCACGTGTTACTGCATTCTCAAGAGCGTTACCAAAGAAGTCAAAGCTGTTCTTCTGAAGAACCCTACAGAATACACTACCAAGAAACTATTGTTGCTCTCTGTTATAATGGATATATTCTTTTCCCCAAAACAGTGTTACTACAGCTGTCATCTCTCAGTGGATCTCTTTGTTATGATACTGGTTTCTTGTATTGCTGTTCTCTGTTGTTACGTGTATTCCTTGCATTTGTTAGACAATATCTTGTCACTACGTCCACCTCCACTCCTCCCTGTCTTGCATGGCTATTGTCTTTAATATCAAAATCACCTTGAAAAATTTTGAATCTTTTTTAGTTTGTAAGTAAAATGTGGAGGAGAGAAAGTAAGTAGGAGGAGAAATGAAGAAATAGAAAATTAAATATAGTATTTTGTTCCATTTCCAGTTCAGCGTTTGCAAGCTGCACTTCTGAAAATCCAGAGGATCACCACAGACTATATATGCAGATCACTGACTTCCTAAAAAGCCTCTTCTTTGCTAATACACAGTTTTGCCAGGTAAGCTTTGCCAAAGGATTCCTCATATAAGGAGCAATTTATTTCTGTCATTGTCAGAAAGGGATTTCCGTTTTCTGTACTTCTGATCATATTGTCCAGAATCATTACAAATAAGAACTTAGGGTTCATCAATTCAGATGTGTCATTCCAAGAGTTCAGTGGGGTTGCCTATGTAAGAGGCAAAGTGTAAGGGGTTATTATTGCTTACAGTATTACTCAAAATGGCAAATGACATGAGGAATTTATTTTCTTTTATTGTTTGTATGAAATTTCCATGTGGAAAAGCTTGAGTGATTCCATCTGAGCAGGTGAAACTCACTTTGCAGTTCCCCATTAACCCCCAGCCACTTCATTCTGAGCTCAGTAGGACCACCTTCTGCTTCTCTGGGTGTCAGGTGCCCTACCCTGAGCCCTCTGCTGGCAGGCCTTTGGAGTAGGATATTTGTGCTCTTGAAAGAGCTGATAAACAGCTGCTGAGCTGCCTCTTAACCTCAGCCTGCTGTTGCAGATTCCCTAAGCCAGAAATCATTGTGTTTGCAGTGTTCTTCCTCCCTGTCTTGCCCTCCTGCCAAGGAGGTGGCTCAGAGCTTGCATGTGGGGGGAGGACGGAAAGGGAGATGTCCCTCAGCCAGAGCATGCTTGGTTGGGCTCAGAGTCAACTGGACCTCTACAGTAGCCACTGTTTTGCTATTTTCTATTGTCTGGCTTCCACCCAGTCTCTGTTACTTGAGCAGATGCTTTGTGATGAGGAGTAATTGGGACAGAAAACAAAACAGAAATTAGTGTTCCTCCACGATCTGAATCTACCAGATAGTGACTGCTGCGTGCCATTTGGTTACCCTCATCTCGTGGAGACCGTAGCACTAGAAGAGGTGCAGGGAATGGCAGCAGGCACAGCAAAAGGTGTTAAACAGGAGCTACTAGAGCAGGACTCTTCCACAGAAAAGATGGAGGGGTATGGTGAGATAATTTTGATCCTAAATGGTGTGGACTTGGTACACAGAATGATTATTCATTCCGTCTAACACCAGAAGAACTAGAAAGCACTCAATGAAATGAACAAACAACCTATTAAAGAATATACTTGCATGTGCAAATTACCAGATTTAACTCCTGGGGCATCAATTAATTGACAATTACTAAATCTGAAGGTCCAGATAAAATTTCCAGCTCAGAAGGTCCTCACAGCAGAGTTTGCCGTAGTGTGGGAGCATATACAGTGGAACAGAGCACACTGTGCGCATAATTCTTGCGCTTTTTGTCTAAACGTCTACTCCTGGCTGTTGTCAGAGACCATCTACACAGCCCTTTAGTCTGTGAATAGCAATGTTCTTCCTAAGAGCAGAGCTCTTCTTGTGTTTATGTAAATGACCGTGAACTGAGCACATCTAGAAAAGAAAAGCTTTAGGCAAGATAGGGTATTTTCCAGTTTTAAATTTCTTTTATGAATGTCATGCCTGGCAGCATTAGGTGGTCCCATTTTGTCCTTCTGCTGATGCTGCATGTGAGCCCACGTCCATCTCAGCTCCCAGATGAGATGGTATGAGAAGATAGAGTGTCACTTTAAAAAGGGACCACCTTTTTTTCTTTAAAGCTTTGAAAAGGGACATTTGAAATAAAACTAGGAGAATGGGAATGATAGAAGGACAGACAGCAAAAGAAGCTGAAGTACTGAAAATTGGCAGTTGACTGAGCTCCGTGGATCCAAAAAGAAATAAAAGGCTGTGCGCATTTCTTTTATGCGGGAACTTTGAGTTGTCTGTGATAAGACAATAAAAAAGGAGTTTGAGCAGAAATCACCCAGGCTAGAGAGTACCGATAATTGGAAGGTCACAATCTGTTTTGGTTTAGATAACTGCAGTGCAGCGCATCTAGAGAGTCCTGCCAAGATGAGGAAAAAAAAAAAAAAGAATACAACTGACAGTAATTTTTTGTTTTGAGAGCAGAAATTCATCTCTCATCTCAAAGCAAACAGATTGAGACAGTTATGGAAGTGGTTGCAGAGCAGAGGCCAGGAGATGTTCTAGCTAGCTTGAAACACACCAACTCAGGCAGCAACAGAGAGCTCAGTTTAGGGTACACACCGTACCCCAGAAATGGGGCTGCTGAGAGCATTGGAGGCTCCTGGACTTGACAGGGAAAGGAGCCCTTCCTCATGGTTGACTGAACCTCTGCAGAACATTCCCCTTCCCTTGATGAAGAGTTGGGGTTCAGCCTGGAGAAGAGAAGGCTCTGGGGAGACCTTATAGCAGCCTTCCGGTACCTGAAGGGGGCCTGCAGGAGAGATGGGGAAGGACTCTTTATCAGGGAGTGTAGTGATAGGATAAGGGGTAACGGTTTTAAACTGAAAGAGGGGAGATTTAGATATTTGGAAGAAATTCTTTACCGTGAGGGTGGTGAGACACTGGAACAGGTTGCCTAGAGAAGTTGTGGATGCCCCATCCCTGGAAGTGTTCAAGGCCAGGTTGGATGGGGCTTTGAGCAACCTGCTCTAGTGGGAGGTGTCCCTGCCCATGGCTGGGGTGGGGGGGAAAGAAGGGAGGTGTTGGAACTAGGTGATCTTTAAGGTCACTTCCAACCTGAACCATTGTATGATTCTTTGTAGTACCTGTGCAAGTGCTACAGTTTTGGGAGTTTTGCCAGTGCTGGGATAATTTATCCCAAGGATAAAGTGATGGTGCACTGTGCACACACCTTGTAGGAGATGTGATCAACACCTATAAATACTTAAAGGGTGGGTGTCAGGAGGATGGGGCCAGTCTTTTTTCAGTCGTGCCCAGTGACAGAAGAAGAAGTAACGGGCACAAACTTGAACATAAGCAGTTCCATCTAGACATGAGGAGGAATTTCTTTACTTTGAGGGTGGCAGAGCACTGGAACAGGCTGCCCAGAGAGGTGGTGGAGTCTCCACCTCTGGAGACATTCAAAACCCACGTGGACATGTTCCTGTGCAACCTGCCCTAGGTGGACCAGCTCTGGTAGGTGGGGTCGGACTGGATGATCTCCAGAGGTCCTTTCCAACCCCATATCATTCATTCTGTGATCCTGAGATAGAGAGGTGGGTGTCAGGTACAATAGCAAGGCAAGGCATGCGATGTGTGCCTGACTGAAATGTGAAAGGCAGCCTGTGGTCACCTTTCCTTTCATCTGCAGAGCTGATGAGGCGACAGGTTTTATTGCTGGTCATTACGCGCCAGTGCTACGCTAGGCCATTGCTGGTTAACTGTCCAGATACAAAGTACTCCTGAGGGATTGGGTATGGTCACCATTTCATAGTCACAGGTCCACTGAGTGCAGCTCCTCTTGAGCTGCTGCCCTGGCTCCCGAGGCTGCCCAGGCCACGAACCCCACTGGTATAAAGTGCTTGAGAAAGTCTCAGACAAGAGGAGGGAGGAAATAATTTGGTTAAGAAAAGAGAGGGCTCTTAAAAGGACAGTGATCCCAAAATGAGAACGGGATCGTGGAAGCTAGGTGGTAGAAAAAGATTTGTAGGCATGAGAGTAGTTAAGCAATCATGTCATTTTTCAAGAGTTGTTGTCTTAAGGTCACATCATCAGAGATGCTTAGCTGCAAAGGCAGTAAAGAGTTAATTTAAGTTGAGGTCCAAAGGTTTTACAATATCTAAGTGAAAGTCGGTGGGTTTTTTTCTATATAGCACTGAGCACTTCTACATCTTCAAAAGCACACTTTCTTTTAAAATGACAGATTTTAGATGAGTCACTGGACAAGCAAGTGGGATTTAGTACTCCTTAAGCTATACATTTTTTTTAAACAGCACCTATTTTTAAAAGAAGCCTTGCCCTAAAGTCTTGCATCAGTGCAGAAACTGGACTAGATGGACTGCAGGCATGAACACTTTCATCTCCTAGACTTTGATTTCTCAAGAGCCACTTAATTCTCTGTAAGCTGTCAAAGGAGATGACCGTTTCCTTCGCTTCTTGGAAGAGCAGCAAAGCCTAAATTCAGTAGAAATTTAGGGCTCAAGGAAGCTCTCTCAGGAAGGGCCTGCTCTGTGACTGCGTGACCTGCTTGCTACCACGGTCAGTAACAGCTGCCTCAATGGTGTAAATAGACACAGGGTGGAGCCCTGGGATTTTAGAGAGAAATTGGTTGAAAATTTGAGCCACTCTTCATCAGGCACCTCGGGCACTTGAGAAGTGCTGGTTGCTGGTTGAGAGAGGAAGGGGGGACTCAACGGTGCATGAGCTGACACACGCCAGCACTTGACCAACTCATTGTATATTTGACACACGATCAACTCCTGTGATATTTTTTTTTTAATCCTTCTTGACTTGGAGCCGGGGGTTGCCTTTCAGGAAGAAGATCTTGCATTCGATTATGAGACCGTGATGCTGAGGTGCACTGAGACCTTCGATGATGAAGACTTCTGAACAGTACCTCTGGTTGCTAATGTTTTGCCAAGCGTTGCCGGATACACCAGGCTTGAAGAGACTGCCCCTCTTCTGGTGAAGCACCTCTCTGAGCAGCGTGCGGAGACACTGTGTTAAAAGTGGTTTGTTACCGTTGACTTTCCATTCCCTCATCAGTGTTTCTTGATATATCAGTTGAGTAATTTATACCTTTAAGAGTTCCAGGTTGTAGATATTTATAAAATCTTAAGAAATACTCTTGTCTATTGGTTTTTAATGTTTAAGCTCACTTCACGAGTAAACTGAGGCACAGTTAGGTGATCTTGCCCAGCATAAACTGGTGAAGACCTCCAGAGAGGTCACACCACTAACAGCCTATCCACCCTCATATGAAGGAGATCTCAAACTGCAACCTTCAAAAGTCTCAAAGTGCCCTGCAGCCTGGCAGTGATGACTTTCCTGTACAATTTTTCAGCTCAGGCTGACAAGGAAAGAAGGATTTCCTCGCAGAGTGAGATGAGGTTCTTCCATCTCTTGGGTGATGCCAAGGATGTGCATCCCCTGGGAAGTGTGAATTTTGGGACATGTCCCGGATGAATTACATGTACAGAATTTGTAGGGGATCCAAGATCAAATCATTATTTCCTTTAGCTAGTACAAGACATATAGATGCATAGCTAGAGTAGCAAATGTTTGCATTAAGTGTTCTGCCTGTGTTTTCTTATTCTGTAGTTTTGTGGGGGGAAATAGGTTGGTTTTTCTCAGTGTAGAGGCTACTTTTTCTACAAGCTTTTAGCCATAGAAATCTTACAGACTTCTCTCATCTCCAGTTCCATTTAATAATCCTTTCACCATGTCCATCTAATTACTGCATCAGCTGATTTAGTAATTAATTGGTAATACTGGCATGTATTGTAGGACAGCCATGGGAGTAGATAATGTTCAAGGATTAACAGCCTTTTCTTATTAGCCTTTCGTCCCCACCCTTTTGGAGGCCAGTATAGGAAGAAGTTAAACAGCAGAATATTTCCTTTTCAAATGACTTTGAGCCTGCCACCTACCAGAGGAGACAGTTTTGAATGGACACCATAGACTGTGTGGATGCATTCCCTTGATCATCGCGTGTCAGAGCTTCTGATGCTTCCACCAGGAGAAGTTTAGGTTAAGACTGGCCTGAACATCGATGTGAAACAACAGGTGCGTTCAGATAATGTGAAAATAATAACTCCAGAAAAAATCTGGAAAATGTAGGCTAGCAAGCTTCCGGGGCATGGTGGTGGGGAGGAGTTAGTGAGAGAAGGTCAGCATGGTGGGAGGAGGAGAAACATGAAAGCATCAGTGGAAGTGCTGCCGTTGCAGGGGCTTGAGCAGACCAAGCTGAAGAAGGCAGAGCAGCACCAGGTCCATCAATTACAGCCGTGCTGCAGCGTGGCAGCCCCTCACCTCACTGCACACAGATCATAACACAGGGCAAACCTACTGCCCAGGTCATGCCTTCTTGTGAGAAAGCTGTGATAATGAGCCTCTGATTAGCTGTTTCTAGAGCCAGGGCACCTAGGTGCAAACAGCTACCCATCACCTGGGCCGGAACAGCAGGAGCATCTGCCCGGCCTTCCCAATTAGCTGCCTGCCTCTCTGCAGAGCTGCAGGCAGGGTGTCCCCACACCTGGCTGAAGTCGGTAGGTCTGGCTGCTCTCAGGGCTCCACAAGTAGCACAAAGGATAATACAGCTGACAGGTAGCTGGCTCTTCTCCAGGCAACAGCCCTCGAGTGTTCGGTTTTGCTCTCGAGGATCCTCTGCTTTTCATTTATTTTCATTAGGTAGCAAATAAAGAGGAGCTGTGTGTGTGTGTCGCTGCGGCGCAAAGCCAAAGCTGTTTCCAAACCTGGAGTGGCCACGGGCAGCTGGGAGGAGCGGTGGCCCAGCAGCCTCACCCCTGCCGACTTCATTTTGAAAGTTGGCAATGTCCCCCCGAGGCAGATAAAAGGGTAATTTATAAATAATGTAACAAACACACCAAAGGGGGGAAATTTAAAGGAGGTTTAAGAGCCTGAGCTTGAAATAGGGATATAAACAGCTTCTGAGAAACCGCCAAGAGACCCAGCTGCCCCAGACCAGTATACCCCACACAGCTCTTTGCACCTCCTGGGCCACCAGATGTGACAGGGTGACGAATGAGCCTCCAGTGGGGATTCGGGCCCCCTGGTGCCAGGAGCTGTAGGGTCATGCCCAGCTCTGCTCCAGGGAGCTTGCAAGCCAAAAGCAAGATGGGGACACACAGACAGGACAGCAAGCTGAGCATGCAGGAGGACAGCGCAACAGCTGAGAAACGTTCTCCATCCTTGGGGTAGGGAAACAAAAAGCCATTTGAAGACTGATCTTTGTAGGAAACCTGTACCAATGTTGGGTTTTTTTAACGAGTCTAAAGCATATACACACTTCTGGCACTTTCCAGCATCCTAACGTGTCCTACAAGGAGAAGCAAAAAGGTAGGGCTGCAGCCTCCACAGAGCTGATACAAAACCAGTAAAATTACGGAGGGTTCCCTGTTCATGCTTCCCACCTCGCTTTTTCCATGTGAGGATCCCAACTGTAGCACCGAAGGAAAAAGCCTCACATGGAAGAGGGAGCATCTGAAGGCTAGGTTTTGGCCCTCGTGGTGTTGGTGTACCTTGTGCATTAGCTATGTATCCTGTTCCTACCTAAATTACTCCTCCAGTGTGTGGTGGCTCTGGCCAGCAGCAGCTTGGCAGCTTCACTGCTGGATGCGGGAACAGGGTGATGACTAACAACTTGCTTTCACACATGCGCTACAGCACAACTAAATTCAAGAGGTTGGATGAGTAAGACCATGGTTGTGGCTGCTAGATCCCCTGGGAGCATCAGCTGGCTCTAAATGAGCTTAGAGATATAGTCAAGGTTGTGGAGGATGAAGAAGATACCAGAGATGCCTGGGACTGGTAACCTCTAAGTGTATCTGTTCCCCCCACCCCAATTTTAAACATACAAATCATTTTTTCTCCCAAAGACATCCACAGACCCCACAATCTTCACTGAAGGCATCTCAACCTGCCAGCAGCAACAATTCATAGCATATTTTTTCCTTTGTTAAGATCCCAACATTCACACAATTGATCTAAGATGCCAGTATGCCCCTAATTGATG
The DNA here is from genome assembly GCA_033628505.1 of Tringa tobata. Taxonomy (NCBI): domain Eukaryota; kingdom Metazoa; phylum Chordata; class Aves; order Charadriiformes; family Scolopacidae; genus Tringa; species Tringa tobata. The sequence continues at coordinate 268,214 of JAHREE010000309.1, read as the reverse complement.
AAAACAAGCCACACAACACTACAGCTGCAGGATGAGACTAAAGAGCAGGACTGTAATAGGCATGAGGAATAAAGGCTTTTCAATGAAACCACCTGAGTTTTGTTCAGTCTTGAGATGGGAGGGTGAAGGGGACATCATATCACAGCCTTCAGCTGTCCAAGGGAAGGTACAAAGAAGATGGGGTCATACTTTTCTCAGAGGGGAACAGTGGTGGGACAAGAGGCAACAGACAGAAGGTGAAGCATTAGAAATTCCAGTTAGACACGAGGGAAAACGCTTTCCACCATGAGGATGGTAAGATACTGGAACAGGCTGCCCCAAGAGGCTGTGGCTCTCCATCCATAGCTCAGCTGGACACAGTCCTCTGCAAGCTGGTCTAACAGGACCTCCAGAGGTCCCTTTCAATGAATTACTCTGTGATTCTGTGAATACTACCTGCCAGTCACTATGGTAGTCACCCTGAGAAATATTACACTGTACATTTTATTTACTTTTCTCCCAAAATACCCAAGTATAAATCTCAATGCAGGAAACATAAGTTTATGCTACAGCAAGAATGTTATTACACATCACTGGCAACCAGCACCACGTGCAATCACATTACATATGGCCATAGAGGTTAAGGCTGTTTCTGCTGATAATGGAAAAAGAGCAAGAATCTGCAAACCATTTTCCAGAGAAGTGGTTGTCATCGCGCAGTCACCACACCAGACCAAACAGGCATGGTGAGGGGGGACACAGGACATAGCAGTAGCAGGGATGCAGAGTTTTATCCTTCACCTTTGATGATGATTCCTTCATCTCTGTAGGGTTTGGTGCCCTGGGGAAGCTGGCTCCCCTGAGATTGCTCCCAGCACCCCAGATGAGATTCATTTCAGTGAAGCTGTTTTTTTCTATTAGGCCAAGAACCTACATAAGGTCTCTAGATTCCCTCTGTAGTCTAAGGTGGGAGCGGCACATTCAGAAGACAATCCATGCCATTAACCTTAGATGCCTCTCTTACAACATTCATTTGACTGACTTTAAATTATGGGAATATGGAATGAGATGAATCATGACCTAGAGGTCATGAAGCCTACTCCTTCCCCTTGGTCTGGATGAGACATAAAGCACGAGCCGAGGGGTGAGTGTTGCCATTACAGATCTTTAAGGCAGTGGGGATTAGCCTCAGCCCGAGGGATGCCTGGCAGTGGTACACAGGGCCCACATGGGGGATGCCTTCTCCTGTGGCCCCTTAGCAGCCAGAATAGGGGACAGGAAGAGCTCTGCTTCAGCTAAACAGCGGCTCCTTGGGGTCCCCAAGGCTCAGTGCAAGGAAGGAAACTGAACATCTTTCCCAGGCATTTCTTGGGCCTTGGTGTTCCCAAAGAGGGACTATGTTCTTCCTAGAGGTGGTCAGGCAGGAGCAGAGGGGAGAGAAATGACTCCCTCAGTATCACCAGTGGTGCAGGGGGTAGAGCTGAGAAGAGAAAGACATTATCGTTCTCCTGCTCCAGCCTCTAACAGCTGCCAGCTCATGTTCAAATGATGGGGGCTGCAGATGCTTTTCAGGTGAGTTCACCTGCAGGCCAGGTGCTTATATCTTTGTATCGGCACCTATCTCAGCGTCTCTTTCTGAACTTTCTTTAACACGACTTTCCTGTCCAGCAGCCTTCAGTTCATCCATTCCCTTGCCGCCAGGTAGTCTTTTGGGGCAAGCGGGGAGATAGCGAAACCAAGAGACAGCACAGTATTTGGTGCCTATTCCAAATGGAAGATCATAGACCTTGGAAACCAGCTGAGAGTTGTCCACTTCTCCCTTGTGGCTGTTCTTCCATGCCAGGAGCCCTCGCTCCTCTTGTGTTCCTGCAACAGCAAAAATGAGACCTGCTGTGTTTTAACCAGCGGGTGTCTCACCCACTTCTCAAATCCCAGCAGAGCCAGCCCAACATACAGATCCTTTGCACCTAAACCCTTCTTGCTCCAAAGCTCTTTACAAAAATTCACTAACGAGCTTCCAGACAATACCCATCTTCTTCCAATGGCTTCCAGATAAGCAGGCTTCTCCACTGCTTTCCGTGGGAATCGAGTATAACTAGACAGGTTGTCACAAGCCGTGGGGCATCCAAGAACTGTTCAAAGGAGGGGTGTCATACAGCGTTAGGATATCAAGGCTGGATGTTAACTGCCCAGATGCTGCGGAGTGGGGGAATAAGGTTTAACTAGCAATTAACAGTCGGCCACAGGTGTTTACCCCAGCCAAGGAATTGCTAAGTGTGTGTAATTGCTGCAGCGGCCGAGTGCCTCTTGGGAAAGGGAGTGAGCACACCTGTAAATTCTGCTCGGAGGAGCTGAAGATCAAGGGCTACAAGTAAATTAATGAGCCAAAAGGAGATTGGCTTTCCGAGAAGCCTGAGATGGAAAAAGAATATAGTTAACAGAGTGTCCTTCCTGCTCTTTTTCTGTACCAGAAAAGAAGGTTTCCTCTCCTATTCTTACGCCATCCTTCCCCAGGCTCAATGAAAATCAGAGGCTCTTCACTGTCTGTGAGGACCAACCGCAGGCACTATCTCCTGTCTCTGGTTACCAGCCTTTCTGAGTGCTTTCCATTGCTGGGGCACCAGTTCAGATGCAGTTTTAGGCCTCATAAGGAGGCACGCAGTGGCTCCTTGCACTTGTAGCTGCCTTTTTCTCTCCTTTCAACCAGCAACATGGCTCTAGGCTGGCATTTTCCCTAATAGACATTTTTCCCAAATAAACCTTTTCCTTAAACCGTGTTGTTTCTGGAAACTGAGTTAGTTTCTGATAAGCTCCTGTTTTCCCGCCAGAGACCATTTCAGTGATGTCTCCTCTTCCTTACCCCTCTCTGGGAGGAGTTCAGTCACATGCTGTTTCACAGTTGCTAGCACAACTCCTACCCATACCCCAGTAGTCACAAAGACAAAAAATACTAGGAAACAAACGCCAGGGCAGGCACAAACTAGTAGCTCAGCTCATTTCAGCAAATCCTACCTGGAATGGTGTTATCAAGGATAAACCCCAGGAGTCCGCCCACGAACATGCCAGTGGTGAGAAGCACTTGGATCACCTGGTCCAGCTGGATGATTCCTAGGAGAAAAAGAAAGCTTTGGATAGTGGTGCAGAGAGACGAGTGTCTTGACCAGCAACATACCCGCTGCCAAGAGGCTGCAAGCTTCATGCTTGTTTCGACAAGACTTGCAAATCCCAAAGCAGGGCTTAAGATTTAGCAATGCAAGGGAGATCGATCTCGCTGCCACTTTCAGACCTACAGTTTTATTCTGCCTAATTATTCACTGACCCAGCTGCCACTGAGCAGGAGATGACTCATAAATACATTAAGACCCTATTAACAATGCAGACCACACAGCACTGTCCCAGAAAAAGCTGCGATCAGCTCCAAACTCTTTCTGCACCTCCACGACATAACACCAAGCAGTTCCCTACAAAACCACGAGCTTCAGTTCCCAAAGAAATACAGGTATAAGGTATATTTAGCATGGGATTTCCCCGTAAGTTAACCAAGTGCGATGTTTCTCTGTGAGGGCTAATAGATATGAGCAAGCCCAGTGGCACTGAGCATCTGATAGACCATCTATATAGACTCTGTGATGTGTGGGCCCAGCTCTTTCAACAGCTCACCCGGCACACCTTATATTCCTTAAGAGAGGACACTACGGCCTTTGTACCAAACATATTAGTCACACGAGATACAATGAAGGCATAACTGCTGGAGGACTGGAAATGTCAATGAAGTGAACTCAATGGAATTTAGTAGAGGAGTCTGCTCTTGCGTTTTGGAAGCACAAAGATGTATTGTGTATGAGCATGTGTGCAAGCCTCATTCACCGAGCTCTTGATCAGGATTCAGCCCTGGAGTATCCTCCTGCTCAAAGCCCCGTCCTGGGAATGCGTCCCAAGGACGAGCTCTGCAATCCTTAGCCTGACAGGAATCTGGCAAGATGCAGTCACTGATCAAGAGCGGAAATTTCCACACCAGAGCTCTGCGTCAGAGCAAAGGGCAAGAACAGCCCTCCCAGAAAGAAATAGGCAACAGTCAAAGCACAGATTTCAGGGTTTTACCAGGAAAAACTGCACTTTAAAAGATTTCTCTGGATCAGCCTTTGCTCCAGTTTTATACTATAGAAAATGCTTCTGATGTTGTTTCTTACCTGTTTCCAGCAGTGTACTATTTTTGCTTGCCCAGTTGGGAATGGCGAGGCCAGCAAACACAGAAAATCCAAAGATAAAGATGTTTCTGGAGGAGTTCATATCTGTGTACTGCACAGAGAGATCGTATACATTACATTTGCAATTACCTAAATCTGCAGATGACTGTCATGTTCATGAGACATGTTCGGATGCAGGAGTGGACCCGGGCAGCAGCCCTGGTGCTGCTGGGACATTAGTGATCCTGCTGCCCCCAGTGCCAGCAAGCCCTGCCCGACCACAGACCCCTCTGTGATTTAGCCCCTCTGGTTACGTGGCCCTCATGCCCAAGGAAATGCCAACATTTTTGTTGGCATTTGCTGCAGCACGGTTATGTCTGACTCAACCTGGTAAGAACCCGACTTGAAACCAAAGTCCCCTCCCCTAGGGATGAAACGGCGCTCACACAGCTCTTACCTGCAAATTGGAGATCCCTACTGCCGTGATCACTCCAAACATCACCAGGAACATGCCCCCGATCACGGGGGTGGGTATGCTGGCAAGCATCGCCCCGACCTTCCCGAAGATGCCGCTCAGGAGCATGGCGCAGGCACCGGCAACGATCACCCTTCGACTCCCTACCTGGGGCAAGAGGAAGAGGAGGCAGTCACCCACCGAGCGGCGCAGAGAGGTGAGGGATGGCAGCCTCCAGCGCCAAACTGCGAGGAAGGGGCTGCACCTCTGGCCAAAACACTCAATGGCACATTCAGTCGCAGGTTCAGACGCAGCCACCAGCGAGCTGGGATGCTCCCGCTGCAGGGGAAGCATCGGTATTTGCACAACAGTAAATATTTATCATGAAAGGCACTCTGAGAGCAATCACGGACCCACACCTATTTACATGATGTTACCCTCCTTCCTGCTGCTGTCAGGACTTTAACAGTTTGCTGTTAAACAAAAAGTTTATTCTTAAATTAAGAGCACAGTAACCCCCACAGACAGCTTTGTTCTCGCTCCAGCCTAGAAATGTCTTGGCAGACCCACAGGCTGGCCCTGCAACCACCCGGTCAATCCAATGGACAATTCTCCCACCGGGGTTTGGATTGCCATCTAAAAACTCAGCTAGGTGTCCCACACCAATTCCTCCATTCCCTGGAGGTCAAGATTTGGGAGAGCAGAGCTGGCCAGGTTGGCTGCTTCGATCCCAAGCTCTGGGATCTGATATATCCTTTCCGTGATCAACAAATGGCTAATAAGAAGTGAGGAGGGCTCTTGGTCTGCCCCTGTCTCTCGTCACCCATCTAGCTTCAGTAAAACCATTTTCTTCTCATTTTTTCCCGTAGGAAGAGCCAGGACGGCCTTTTCCTGTTTGGGCACTACAACAAATATGGGATGAAGCACCAAGCCATGCATTTCAATCAGATCTGTTAGAAAAGAAAAAGAGTATCTGCCAAACAAAAGATGAAAGGGACATTTACAGACTATGGAAACTAAAAAGAAAAGCAGTAATAATTATTAGATTTTCATTTCAAGATACACCTTGCCACACCAAAACTTAAACAGCTTAAAGAACCATGCTAAGATTTACAATGTTCGTGTCTTAGGCAGGGAAACTCTGTAATCCTCTGAAAACATTTTATAATTCAATTAAATACTTTAATCCCTCTCTTTAAATATCTGAAGAATGTCATACTTAGAGGAAGGGCTTTTTGTGAATGCTTTCAACAAAAACATTCCCAGTAACTAGAAGTGCCTCTTTTTAAGTATTTCTTAAACATGTCCCTTTAAAATATTTTAAGTCTTACTTGATTGTGAAAGATAAATGAAAAAGATTCGGTGGGGAGTTTCAAAATAAAATCATGCATTGCCCTCAGGTGGGCTTTTTATATTCCTTGGCTTAAAACCTTGGGACACCATTACCATCAAACCTGTAATTTAATAAAAGCCAACAGACCTATTTGTTCCAGAATTAGCATGAAGCTTCAGATTCTTAATTTGCCAAAATGTTGAATTACCCAATACATGGTGTTGGCCTTAAAGGCAAATTAACCAATCCACTGATACCACAACTGTGAGCATATGCTGCTAAAGCCTCTCGTTTAGAGTTTGTTTCAATTATGTCAGGAAAACAAGAAAATCAGCTCTCTTTTTTAAGGTCGAAGAAACTGCATGTTTTCCTGCTACGTATACGGGGACTCTGAGGTCTTAACCTCTCCTTAGAATCCTCCTCCTCTTTTCCTGGAAGTGAGGGCTCAGTACTGGCATGCTGGGCTTAATCAACCATCTTAAACATAGGTGCCTGGTGCCTTTTAAGATGTTGTATCTTGCCAGCTGCTGGCAGCTTCTCCTTTGCCTTATCTGACAGCCCCTGTGGATTTGTGAGGTCTCCAAAGATGTTTCAGGTGGTGCTGGACACCTCTGTTTAAGCTGAGGAAACAAGTCCCTCGAGAAATTTGTCTCATGCTCTCAGCATCCCCATCTATCCCAGCCAGAGTCTTTACACCGACTTAAGGTGGAGAGAGATGAGACCATATTTTCTGCTCTCGTAAGCGTGAACAAGGTGAGCAGAAGGAGGATCTAAGGGAAACATCTCTCCCGAATCAGCAAAGATGGCATGTCCACCTGAAGGACTCAGCGTACATGGGGAGAACACGTCCTGTAATCTGATAATTATGAGTCTGTGCGTTTCTGTGCTATGCTACATCCCACACGCCCAATGTATGCAGCAAACTACAGGTCAGGAAAGAACGGGCTCAGGTATATGGTCCGTATGCACACATTTCATAGTGACAAGGTATACATGGTGACAGGCTAAACTGGACTCCATCCAGACATCCAGACAGCCCTCGCTGCTGGAAGCAGCCACCTCAGTCAAACACTAACGCTTCAGCCTGTGAAAAAAATAGTTATTGTGAGTGAGGTTTGTAAAACCCGGTGAAATAAGCAGTATTGTAGAGTGGGAGCCATAAGTCAAATTCTGCATTAGTTTACTGGCTCTCAGCTCTGCTGACATGACATTGCTTATTTGACAATGATTTAAAAATGTTTTCCAGTTGGCTGCTGGATGTACCCGTCCCCTGGCTGTAAGCTTAGTGAAGATCTCTGATCTGATTGTCAAGCTTATCTCTGGAAATTTCTTCCTCATATAAGAGCAGTAAAATACTCAAGGGATTCACAAAACTTTATAGAGGTGTAAAAACATGAAACTTAACCATCACATTTTATAATCCTAAACAAATAATCTAACTTTCACATGATCGCCATTCTTGGGCAATAAAAAATGTGGAATTTGAAGCCCTATTAATTTTTTTCCTCTTCTTTTTCTTCTTTTTCTTTTTCCCCACGTACACCACCACCCCTTTGTAAGTACACGCCAGGGGGGAAAACCTCCGGGAGGACCGGGGCACCGCAGCCACCCCTCTGTGCTGAAGCTCACCTTGGTGATGCCCAGGGCCCCCACGTTCTCGCTGTAGGACGTGGTGCCGTTCCCCGTCCCCCAGGCCCCGGCCAGGAGGCAGCCGATGCCTTCCACCCCGATCCCACGGTTGATGGCATGCTTTGGTGGCGGCGGGGCTCCCGACAGGCGGGCGCAGGCATAATAATCTCCCAAAGATTCCAGCATGGAGGAAATCACCCCGGCTAAGATGCCAAATATCCCAGCCGGGCTGACGGTTGGCAGTCCCCACTGGCCTGCAAGTAAAGAGCTGGGTTCAGGCTGGTGGGGCACGCGTTTGCCCTGAAATCTATTGGGGGAGAGGAAGAACAGCGAGGGTGCTTGTGGGTGTTTGCCCCATTTTTGGCATTTCGTCTCCCCCTGCTAGCCACAAGCGGAGGTGCGAGCCGGAGCAGGAGGGCGGGATGGGGAAAGCGGCGGTACCTGGGTAAGGCAGCCGAAACCAGGGAGCCTGGGTCAAAACGTCCCCACGGGTGTCCGTCCGGGCCTGGTGGCCGTAGGCGGTGGGGTCCGCAGGGAGGACGTTGGTCACCGTCAGCACGTAGCAGAACAGCCAGCTCAGGGAGAGCCCCAGCAGCACCTGCCCATCACATGCAGCACCGGGGATCTGGTTAGAGTATGGCCGGGTCTCCAGCACGGTTATGGGGGACAAGGTGTCTCCCCGCCCAACCCTTTCCCCTACACGTGGAATGGAGGCAGAGGGAAGGCAGTGGGTCCTGGTGGCCCTCCCTCTTTTGCTAAGCACAGGCTGGGTTGGGAAGCACTAACTTGGCTGGACATGAGTGGAAGGAGCCCAGGGCAGGTGAGACCAGTCCCCTCTGCCACAGTCTCCAGGAACCCCAACGTACCGGGAAGATCTGGAAGAGGTAGACCGGGGAGAGGTGGCACTTCTTTCCTCTCTGGTAAGACGGTAGAGGCACAGGGACATCTTTCAGGTACTGAGAGAACAGAACTATGAAAGCAATAGTCCTAGGAGAAGGGAAAAACAGACCATGAGACAAAGTGGGTGCCCAGCTGCCTGCCTGTCTCCACATTAACTGAAGACCTGCTACCCATGGACCCAGGACTCCAGAGGACCCCAAGAGCGGGCTCTCAGCACCAGAGGGTGCCTCCCCACTCCAGCAAGCCTGAAGTGGATCAAGCTTTCCATCATACTCTACCAATAGCTCCTCTGCAATTGCAAATATTTTTCCCCCTTTTGTCTCAAGGCTGATCCCCCAGACAGTGCATCAGTGAGTATGACACAGTCTCAGGAAGCTTAAAAATAGCACTTGAGTAAAAGACAGACCCGGGAGACATGCAAGATCCAGGCAGGCTATGTAGGAAACTGTCCCTGAGCCTCTGTGTAATTCAGATACATTGGAAATACAGGATTTATTGGTTTCCTGATTTCAGGTGTTACCTGTGCTGCTCTGCGAGTGGCACAAAGCTCCGAAGTGGCAGGGAGTAAAAGAAAGAGGATTTGATTTGACTGTGCAAGTCCCCGTTTTGAGAGAAAAAAAAAAGCATGGTGGGACTGTGGGGCTGCACTTGGCGCCCACAGAGCCCTCCCAGCCAGCTGAGAAGGGGAGAGCACAGCCCTCAGGGCTGCCAGGGCTGCGTGGCAGGGGGGTCCTCCAAGGCAGGGGGCATGTGTGCCCCCGGCAGCACCCGGGGCTCATTCTGGTGGAAGCAACCACAAGGTGCAGCTCCTCTCCCATCCCTCACGTAGGAGACATCTCTGTGAAGGGCAGCACAGCTGGGTATGCTCACAGCAAGCCTTGTCTGCCCCCCACCATGTCTATCCCCCAGAAAGGGCAACCAGATGAAGCGGGAGGCTGCCACCCCTCGAGAGTGGGCAGGGACTCGGCACCCCACCTTGATTGCTGAGCTGCCAGAAGACCTTGGATATTTTCTTCCTATGTTAACCCAGGCCTCTGAAAGGCTCCTCATTTTTTTATAACAAATCTGAATTGTATACGTTGAGCGAATTAATCCAGCTATAATTCGGTAAGGAATCAATTGCACCAGCTGAAACGCACTGGCAATGCAGGGAAAACTGGTAGTTTTCTACGCGTGAAAAGGTGACGAGCTATAGGTGCAATACTCACAGGCAGGAAGAATAGCAGTGGTGCAAAGGAAACGCTAACCTCACCTCTCCACAAAGACACGCCACCACATGTAGCCAAAGGTTATCCATCAATCATAATGCAAAGCACTGAATGACTGGAGGCAGGAAGTCTGAGGAGGAACTGGTTTCCATTCGTGGTTTCTAAAGCTACAGAGCCCAGACAGACTGCGTCAGTGCACATTTTGTGCATTTGCATTAACAAAGGTGCTCGGCAGCCTTATGAATCACTGCAGAGCCCTCATCTATCTCGGGTAGGTGTCACTGCTTATTATTCAGGTTGTCTGACACATTCCATTAACAAATGCTATTTTCAGCTGCTTATAATTCTGCCTAACTTTACCCATTCCAGATGAAAATTTCCATGGAAAAACGTCTGCCTCAGGCAAAATATTTCTGGAAAAATATATCCCAAACCTATTTCAAAGAGTGATGTTCAGGAAATAGACATAGTATATAGCATGCATTGAGAAGGTCATTTTGCCTTAAGCAGGAGCAGGGTCTTATGACCCGGAACAGAAACTTGAGATTTAGTAGAACTTGTTCTTTGAGGTAAAGGATATAGCTCTTTCTCACAAAAATCTGCTCAGGTATGCTCAGTCTGTAACAATGATCATTCATCCCAGGTCCCAAGCTGTCTGCAGAAACATCTCAGGCTTTAGCATTTGCAGGCCATAAAGATTCTGAGCCTTCTAAGTACATCCAAGCCTTGACCAGCAATCAACTGTGTATGCACCTTCACCAGGGAGCAAGTGACCATGCACTAGACCAATTTCTTAAGGCAACAGTGGGTATCACCCATCATGGGGCCTCTGGGACGCGGTGGGGCTGAGCAGCAGGGCTGAGACCACATGGTTCATGTCTTCCACATTCTCCATCACCACTGCCCCTAATGACACCCATGGAGCACAGAGAAGGCAGCAAAAGAGGACGCAAGTGAGATGGCTCAGAGCATAATGATCAGGCTGGGGCTAAGGTGGCTGAGTCAGGAAAGAAAGGACTGGGGTTAGCAAGGGTAGAAGATGGGACAGAAATGAACCAGACAAAGAAGGTGACACAGGTTGAGAGCAGGGACATGGGCTGGAGGACTGGGACACCATTAATGGGGCAGCACAGTTGGGCAAAGAGGTCAAGTGAGAGTCTGAGGTTAGAAGTCAGTGGCTGGAGAAGGAAGCCAGAAAAAAGGAGATAGTCCAGACAAGGATATGCAGTTTGAAGGGAAAATTTAGACTGGCTAAGCAAAAGGCCTAGAACCAATCACCAGAACTGGAGAACAGCTGACAACAAGCCAGAGATGTGGTGGGCGAAACAACGGTGAAAGGAAAGCTGGGTTGCAGGCAGAGTTTGCAGTCATATGGGGTGCTGGTAGAAGAGATCAGTAAAGTGAGGAACTGGGGCTGGAGAAGAGAGGTGGGTTTTGGGATCTGGGAGGGCAGGTGCAGGAAGGAGTTGAGAACAAGAGAGAAGTGGACTGGAGCACGTCCCCCCAGCAGCATGCTGCCTTCCTGGGGCTGCAGTCAAGCCTGCCCCTGAGTCTCCAAAGGCAGCTCTGAAAGCACTTGCAAACTGGTGGGAGCCCATAGAGAGGACAGCAACCTACTCCTGTTCCGTGTTATCCCAAGCTGAAGTCTGCATTAAGGATCTGAAGGTGCCACAGGGGAACCATGCAATGGCATTTCTACTTTTTTAAAATTCATTTCTGAAATACCAAGGAAATTCTGCCACCAAGCACACTAATGCACAAGTGCAGGCACACAAATATCCCTGAAGGAGCTCTCAGTGCTGCAAAGCAACATGGACAGTTGCTTCCAGAGCTCCCCAGACTCTCTGTGGAGAAAACAATTCCTCCTCGTGTGAAAACAATACCTAAAGCATCAGCTATTTTAACTTGAGGAATACCTAACTCTGAGTGCTCAACTTCGTCATTTTAGGAATGTCTCTTTAACTTAAAAAATGGGTGTGTAAGACAGTGTGCATAGATAACTGTGATGGAGACTTCCCCCAGGAACCACACACGGAAAGGCTTGTTTCTCTACTGACCTATGAACTTTGTATTTTTGACAAAAAGCAGGGGTCTTTTAACTCAATGGGGGGATTGCTTTGTTGCTGAGGGCTCTAACCTCTGGTGGGGCGGTTGGAGGGGAGGTATCAAAACTGTGCTACGCTGCTGCCTTGGACAAGCCTGCTGCATGCTAGTGCTTAATAAATAAACCTGGACCCCAGGGGAGCCCTGCTACAGACTGCGACACTTGATTTCATACTAGAGGTAGGCAGTTTGTGTCTGCTCAGCTTTTCCACGGGGAAGTGAGACTTACATGAACGCGATGCCCCAGTGCTGCCCAGCGTCGTCCCCCGCCGAGTCAAAGAGAGGTAGTGCAACCAAGGTGATGGTGGGGGCAATTGTCAGGGGGCCGATGAACCTCATCAGGAATCCGATCAGGCCAGAAAATCCAACGAAGACTTGAAAGCAGGAAGCTACAATGATAGCTCCTTGCACCTGAAGAAATGGAGGAAGAGGTTGAAAGGAGCTCCAGCTGTGGAGCCTTTTCTTAATAAGTCAGTGTGAAACCAGCGTGAGAGCCAAGCTCAACCTCCAGACCAGCACAGAGGCTTCCCGCCGACTACAGCAAAGCCTGGCTGAGCATTACGTGTGGGGAAGAATCACGAAAGTACCAGCACACCAACTCCTCCCTCCAATGGATTTAGTCTTTACTGGGGCTAATTCTGTTCCACAGACCCCTCATCCCTGCCCTTTGGGCCACCCAAACATGCCTCAGCTTCCCTGCACCCTCTCTTCCTGCTCCCCCAAAACACAAGGGAAAAGCTCTTGCCCCAAAAACAGGAGCAGGGCCATGATCTCCACTCATCTCCCATCTGGGAAGGGCTTGGGGCACTTCAGCACACTGGGTAGGGCAAGTGGGTCATTACAGCCCCGTTTTTTTCTGAGTATCGGTTTCCCTCCTGGGACACATTTATCACCCTGAACTTTCCTGTGTTTGACAACCACTGCTAAGTAGACAGCAATTACATCCTGAAATGGGCTTGGCTGCTCACATGGCTTCAGGCAGGGCATTTGGGGGGGGCGAGTGTGCTCACTGCTTTCACAGATTTGGTGATAAACATGGGCTGCGTCCTCTGGGGTGCTGAGAGGTGCTTCCCTCCTACAATTTCAAAGGGAAGAGAAGCAGAAGGGCTGGGGTGAAGCACCCAGCCTGAAAGGAGAAGACAACAGTGCCCTTGTGATAGATTTACATGTATCAGTAGGGAAGGCAGCCTGCCCTGCACAGTAAATCTTTTGTGTGCTCAAAACACTTCCCAAGTGCTTTGCAAAGCACCCCAAAGAATGGATAGACAGAGGAAAATTTAGCCACTTACCCTGATAAGGCAATAAATGTAGAACAAGGCAGTGGGATCCCTGACCTCTCCTCCTCTCTTTTGACTACCTAAGGATGCAATTTTCTTTAACATTTACACTAAGTTCTGCCCTTGCATTTCTTTTTACTAGGTTAGCTGTGCTTAGACAGGATCCCTTCCTTGGAAACATCTTCCCTCCCTTCCTTCCTCAAAGCTAACCACGCTCCATGGAGAAGGGATCTGGCTGCACCAGTGGAGTCTTTGCAGGGACCATAAATCACGTGAGGTCTGCACGTGCCCTGTTCAGCAGCAGAGAAGCATCTGCTTTCCTAACGGAGGCTAGATTCTCAGGAAGCTGCAACAGGGCGAGGACCAAGGTCCGTTGGAGATGGTTGGTTCTCCAGCACTGATGGCCCTGACGTGGTCAGGTGCTTTTCTGAAAGCAAACAGCCCTGACACAGAGCAGCTGCCACGGAAAACATAACATACCTCTCGCATCCGTGTCTGCCAGACTTCTATGAACTCTTCTGAAGAGGCATTCACCAGGGTAGCATTCTGTGTCCAGGCAGGGCACTTCCACTTGGGGAGAGACAGCATGGCCAGGGTTGGAGTCAGGAAAGCAAAAGTGCCTCCTTGAATAATAGGCAACCTGGAAGAAGAGCAGAGGGAAAAGATGACGAGCAAGAATGCTAGAAACGCAGCTCCATAGAGGTTAGTGACAGGAAAGTGAAATAAATTTAAAAATTGGTCTGCGCGTGGCCTCTGGCAGTATCTTTTGAAATCTTCTGCAGTTCTCCATCACTGACCATGGATAGGCATTGCTGCCCATTGCACTCAAGGGCAACAGACATGGGAGGAAGAGCTCAAGTTCAAACACTGACCATGAGGAGGCTCATCAGCGCTGGAGTCAAACTCTGCTACCCTACGTTAAGGAAAAAGTAGTCCTCCTAAAGTGTGACGAGACCACGGAGCTGCACATAGAAAAACAACAACCAAAGGAAAAAGCTGGAGGAGAAGAGAAGACTAAGGAAGAAAGATGGCAAGACTCTGAAGAAAAGCTCAGCATTGACCTAGGCCCAAGTCTTGCCAATATCCAGTTGCTTGCTCTGTCCCCTTCAGCTGCCTCAGTTTTCTTCACAACCTGCTCATGAACACAAGGAGATGCACTGGCTCCTCCCCACATCACAACCATCCTCAGACCGAGGGCAGTGGAAATGTGACTTGGCTTTTAGCACAGTTTTTTAAAGCTAATGACACTGGCCTGTTTCCACCAACACTGGAAAGGAGACTTGCATGGACAGGGCTGAGTGTGCTGGCTGCATCACACCTTTGCCCTCCCCTCACACCACATGTCTCCTGGCGTGGAGTAACCCTCACTCTGGAAACTCCTCAGGCTAGCAAGAAGCTTGCACCTCCAGAGGTGCTCATCCCTGGCTTCATACAGAGCTTTGTACAGTGGAGCCGGTGTTCCTGTGAGCTACACCAGCCTCTTCTCCTTCCACGCAGGGAGAGATGGAGACAGAGAAGCCACCACTGGCATTAAGCCCCCACTGCAGTGCAAGCTGTTTTGGCTGCTCCTCTAGCATGCTCGAAAAACCCAAAGCTGCCTGAGGGTGCAGGCTGGCACAGCAGCTCTGAACAAGCTGAGGTAAACCTCCTAAGTGCCTCAGCTTCTTCCATCTAGAAATCATGCCTGGGAGCAGCCCCCAGAGCAACATCTCCTTGTGCCAGGAGCTCTCATGGCACCTGCTCAGAAAAGCAGCAGGGCAGCAAGCCAGGTGAGTGCTTCGGCAGGGCATGGATTTCCCTCGAGCAGAGGCATTTCCAGGCATTTCCACCACTCTCTGGAAAGCACCGGAAAATAAGAGACATGGCATAGCTGTAACAGCACCGCATCTCTGTCACCTAAAATAAATATTTATACCACTGCAATTACTCACGGCATACACAACTGAAGCAGTCGGTGCCTTTTCCAGTAAGTTATATTTGAATATCAGTCATCCATGGAGCCACTTATTTACAGCACTCAGCCAAACATGCTGCAGCTGTCAAAGGATTTTGCTGGGCAAAGCAAAAAACAAACAAAAAGAAACAGAAAGGGCCCAGTGCCACCGCTGTTGAATTAACAATAGATTTATAGCCCCCGCTGCGATGGCCCTCAAGCTATTCCACAGCCAGTGCTGGCATGGGTGGGATCAGAGCAAACTGGAGTGCCGAGGCGAGGAACATGGGGCATGCTGAGCTCTTTCCAGGGAAAGCTGCAGGTTTAGAGGAGGCAATATTATGCTCTGGTCATCACTACATGATGTCCAAGCATCTGCTAAGGGGAGCTCACCACAGTGGCAAGTAACCTGTGTCTCCCCTCAGGAGCCTCTTCCCAGTGACCGACTGGGACCTGTTGCTGCTCTTTTGATGCTGTGTAACACAACTGAGCTGCAGGTTGCAGTGGGTCGGGCTTTTCCCTTGGCTACTGCTTCTGGAGAGCTTCTCCCGAACGGCACTTGCTCTTGGCGGGAACCTCCCCATCCCCATGGCCAGTTCTCACCCATGTTTGTGTGCCAGCATTGCCTTTTAGCCAAAATGGTTTCTCCCTGCCTGATGCTCCCCCATTTCTCTCCCAGACTGGTTGCAGGCTGCAGCCGTACCCCCCTGAGCTGCCACTTTGCCAGGCTAACCAGGACAACCTCTGTAAGATGTGCGGTCTCCCTCCCCATGC
Organism: Tringa tobata; assembly: GCA_033628505.1. Lineage (NCBI taxonomy): Eukaryota > Metazoa > Chordata > Aves > Charadriiformes > Scolopacidae > Tringa > Tringa tobata. The sequence goes on along the minus strand of JAHREE010000309.1, from coordinate 252,437 downwards.
CACATTAACAGAACATCTCCATAGCTCTTCTCCTCTGAATTAGTCTTTCTTAAATATGGACACTGGGGCCTGTGCAGAGCGCTTAGCTGAGGGCTCCCCAGAAAAAGCATCCCCTCCAACTTGTATTTACCACTTTTCATGGATGTCTTGTTGGTGATCAGCTACTACAGGGTTTCGGAAAACAGTAAAAGGAGAAAAAAAAAATCTGCTGCTGTCTCCTCAGGCTTGGTTTGCCTCAGAACACACCACAGGCATCCCTTTTTTCCCGCAGGAATGTCCTCACACCTTATAGTTGGTGCCAGCAACGAGGCAATTGCGTCCTCAGCACAGCAAAAGCCATTCAAGCTTATCCTATGGGAACAACTCCTTACCACTTAATTTGATTTGTTTTTCCCCATTTAGCTATTCAGCCACAGGAGAGGCTCCCTGCTACTCTTTCATCTTCAGCCCACAGCGAGCAGGCGATGGCACAGCTCAGGTTTTCACCAAGACATTTGGGGGGTGCCTGGGAGGGTTCTGGCCTGAATCGCACCAGCAGCCACAGCCACAGTCGTGCACCCCAGCCTGAATTTAACCAAATTGAGAACCAGATTCTCTCTTTTTCATGGCCGGGGTGTCCCACCTCCTCCACTAATCCTATAGCCATGTAGAAGGGGAACACCCTCTGGGAAGAGGTCTGCCTACAGCCACTTCTTAAGACAGACAGAGATGGAAAAGTTGCACTGGGAAAGAAACAGGAGCAGTAAAAACATTTTGCAGAGCTGGTAGCTCACCAGTGATTTGATGGTAGAAGAGTTTTAACCAGGTCCCTCAGATTTGGAAGCCAAAGAAAGTGTGATTTTTTGCCTTTGTTCCCATCATTGGAGGAAAAAATAGCTTGTGGAAAGACAGAGGCAGCCCAGAGCTATGACAAGGGGAATAAAGGAAATTTTGCAAGGTCAGCAAAGATATTGGGTCTTTGAGGCAAGGCGGTGTGCCTGCAGTCATGTCTCTTATTATCACCCTGGAGAAGAGATGGCTCCAGGGAGACCTTATAGTGGGCTTCCAGTCCCTAAAGGGGGCCTACAGGAGAGATGGGGAGGGACTCTTTATCAGGGAGTGGAGTAATAGGATGAGGGGAGATTTAGATTAGATATTTGGAAGAAATTCTTTACTGTGAGGGTGGTGAGACACTGGAACAGGTTGCTCAGAGAAGCTGTGGATGCCCCATCCCTGGAAGTGTTCAAGGCCAGGTTGGATGGGGCTTTGAATAACCTGGTCCAGTAGAAGGTGTCCCTCCCCATGGAAATAGATGATCTTTAAGGTCCCTTCCAATTCTAGCCATTCTATGATTCTATGACTATTTAATAGTACTTCATTTTCTGGGTAGGGAATGGCAACTCCACACTCACCTCCTCACCACCTGCTCTTCAGCAGCTCAGCAGCACAGAGTATTTACCTTGCTTATATTCAGATTTTGTCACAAATCCCTGAGCATGGGAAGTGGTACTGCTTAATGGGATATACTGCAGAGCTCCTCCCTGAGTCCCTAAAGGGTGGCAGATGGGCTCTGTCATCTCCCAATTATCCCCTGCCCCAGAGCTTCCTACAGGCTCTGTGATCCCTTGATACTGGGCCCATATCAGACAGGTCTCGCCTCTGCTGGAGGATCACTGGGGTAAGGAGCAAGCAGATACTGCTTACTGCATGTTTCAATGCTTTATTAGTTTGTAGGACAGATTCCTTATAAGCCCAAAGGAAGATGCATCAGGTACCAGGAGATGCAAAACTCAGAACAGCGAGGTAGCCCTGCAAAATTGTCACCTGGAGTGATTTCAGGGTGCTTTGGCATGTGCCTTGATTGCCCCAGGGTAGCAAATGACCCTCACTGATAGATAAACTCTACAGCAGACTGGTGGCTGAGCACGTAATAATTGCACCTGCAAACTCTTTTGTCCTGTGTCCCATTTCTTGCATTTGACCTACCTGACTCCAAAGAGGACTTGTAGCAGAGTGCAGATCCCTGAGACAAAGAAGATGGTGCTGATCAGGTGGCTCTGGGTGAGGAGGTCGTGCTGGAGGCAAAGCTCTTTGGAGAGGATCAGCGGGATGGCTACCAGACCTCCCATGGCTGTCAGGAAATGCTAGAAGGCACAGAGAAAGACGGGGTGAAGAAGGACACAGAACTGGCTGTATATTATTACCGTGTTGCTGAGGGAAATCTAAAAGCTACTCAGCTTTGTGTTTGGGCAGTACTAGTACTATCCACTCTCTTTTTTGGCAAATTCAGTGCTCTATTCAGGGCCATTCCAAAGTACCTACAAGAACTGCAATACACCCCCACAAACTTCTGTTTTCCATGCCCAAAGACCTTTTGTAGTGCTCTGGAGTCCCCAGACCACTGTCAGACACAACCAGTTTATCCCCAGGACCTCCAGACAAAGCTGTTGGGGCTACTCTTCAATGAAGGTGGGGACATCCCAAGGTAGGGTGAGAGAGAGATCTCTCTCTGTTTCAGTCCATCTCATTTGCACCACATAAAAAGCTGGCAAATTTGAGCTACCCATTCTTTGCTATCAGTAGCTTTTCTCACACAGTGTAATTACAGATAACCATAAAAAATGGATGCCAAAGAATGGAAAAATCAGGCATTGCATTTTTCATAAGTCACAGACATATTTGTACAATGACCTTCAGTTAATTACTAAATGTGAAATTAATACTTTAAACTTATTTTTGCTTTAAATATTAACCTTAGTTGTTAGTTCTCACCTCAGAGCACAGGACTGCAGTGGGGGAACTGGTGGCACTGAGAAACCCACTGTGCTCATTAAAAGCATATTTTATTAAAACTATGATGTAGATGTGTTTAGAAAACCTTGGTTTAATACACTCTAAATTTGAGATGACCGTTTAAGGAAACAAAGTACAAGACGCCCACCAAGCTCCAAGCACAGCCCATCGTTACCATAACCACTCTGAGGTCTCTCTTCCCTGTGGCTCCATACCCAGTATGGCATTGACACACCTGGGCACGGACTCCAGCCAAAGTGTTGGCCTTTTTAGTTTGCATTGCCATGGGAAGGGAGAGGTTCAGAAGCCCTTAGATGTTTGGCTACCTTCAGCTGAGGTATCTGACCTGTTCTCATTAACTATTTGGCCCCAAGCCCGGGACCCTGCCTTCCCATTAGCACTTCAAGGGGCACAGTGCAGCTGTGGACACAAGGATAATAGTTGGTGTTTGGGAGGCAGTTTGAGTTCACCAAGATCCAGCCCTACAGCTTCATTTGTGCCCCGTGAAGGGGAAGCACTCCCAAATTCAGCTTTCACTCCCATTAACCGGCTGCACTTCCACCCATCCCCAGCCTCCACCTGCTCCCCCCATCCCACCTGAATGCCCAGCAGGATGCACAGGTACCAGGGGGGCACGTCCGTGACGGTGTAGGCAAGCTTGCTGCTGCCGTGGCCGGTGCCCCCACCTTCCTCTGGGCCTCGGGCAGCACGATCCGGCAAGGAGCAGCAGTGGCTTCCATCTTCACCCTGGCAAACAGGAGAGACCCTTTGTTAGCCACAGCCTGGACCTGCAGGCACTTAGCAGCTGCCTTTCTCGCAGCTCCACATCTTGCAGGAACACCTTGTATGTAGTTTTCAACAAGGGCAGGATTAAAAGAAAGAAAAAAAAAAAAAAGAAAGAACAAGGTGGGAGATTAAAATGGAGATAAAAACACCCATGGAAAATTTTTATATGCCTGTGTTTATCTAGACCAGAAGAGACATGAGAGGGAGTGTCAGCCTCAAAGGGACATCTGGACAAAGTGTGTTAGCACCATTAATGTCTAGCTAAGGGTGGAGAAAGTGCAGCCAGAAACAAGAAAGAGTGTGCAGTGGGTTAATCACTGGCAGCTAGACTATGCCCTGGTCTCTGTCCCTCCGGGCTGCCCCACCCAAACAGCGCTTTTGACAAAATATGCTAAAACAACTTGGTCACTGCTAATTACAGAGTAGAACCGTGTTTTCTGTTTCATTTCCCCAAGTCTTCTCTTTCCAATCTCTTTCCACTCATCCTTAACAAAGAGTCTGCCCCGACGAACACACCTGCCCTTTGTCTTACAAGAAAACCTCTCTCCTGCAGAGGAACTGCGTGAAACACATGGATACCAGGGGACCGGCATCCGTTTCCAAGCAGGACTATGGGGTGCTGCCCCAGCTTGGTCACCTGCCAGGGGGAACAGCACCCGGAGGGATGCCCCAGGGTGGGGGCAGCACCGGGGACCGGGAAACAGCCCAGGGATCTGGGGCCTCAGGGATGTGGCAGGGCTTGAAATAGTTCCCCAGGAAGGCTCGGATCCCCTCCCAGGCAGCCAGAAGCTCCAGGGCTCCCCAGGGAGCAGTACGCCTTGCAGAGTTTACTTACACAAAGATGCATTTTGCTAAGGAAAGCAAAATATTGCTTCGCTTCAGCCACCACAGTTTTTAAGCTAAGTAAATGCCCCCCAGTTGTCCGCTCCTCCGTCCAACCCACCCCGCTCCCCAAGCACACACGTGCACACACACACACACATTGCCTGGGCACATGGACACCCCATGTGCACGCACACACACATCCTGCCTGTGCATACACATACCCCTGCACACACACGTGTGGTAGAGGGAGGCTGCCTGAGAAGCCAAGTTTTCAGCCAAATGCAAAAGCTAATTAAGACCCCAAACCATTTGTTTCATCAGCCCTTTTCCAGCCAGTGAGCTGTCAGCACACCAGCAGCAGAGGGCATTTCTGGGCTGGGATGCCCTGCTCTACCGGGCAGGGACAGAAACTTGCTGTCAGGAGAAGCTCAACCAGTTTGTCAGCACCAAACTTCTATTTATTTATCTTTTTCTAAGTCCTGCTGGAACCTGAAGACACCAAGATGGCCAGCAAAGCAAGGTGGCTGCAATAACGTTCGTGGTCTACCTGGTGATGGAGGCAGACAGTTAATGCTGCGGTCAGGGAATAGGGATGTAAAATTAATGTTACATTCAGTTGTAAATTTTGCAGGTGTGGCAGATTAATCCTGAAGGACTCCATCAGTTGCCTGGAACCTCCAGGTTTCCATTCTCATGGCTGAGTCTCCAAAGTCCCGCTTTAGATCACACTGTTGAAAATATGCTACGTAATACCTTTTAAACACAGTGTATTTATCCAGCCTAGGCAGGCTGGGAGCATTCCAGATACCTCAAAATAGATAGGTGAAGGCAGAGTTAATTCAATCTGAACTCAGGCATGAACTTCAAGAGCAAAAGGCGTTCCTGAATAACTCCCTGTGGAGACATTTTCATTTTAGAACAAGAGAGCCTGAGCCATGGATTAACAAATGTACAGCAAGGTACTCAAGACTGCCCATGCATGGAGTTATTTGGGGACAGCTACTCCTGAATAACACCACGGGCAGATGAATCCTAAGCAAGGAGGACAGCAGTAAGCTCCCTCCCTTCCTTGCTTTGCAACTTTTCCCATGTTAACCAGGAGGCATATTCCAGCCAGGCAGAGCCTGTGCCAGTAAGAGCCCCACATGACCATCACAAGAATGCCTGACCCTTCCCAGGAGCTGGAGGGGAGAAAGAAGGGTTCAGCGGGACAAGGATGGAGTGGAGGTAACAGGGTGAGAAAGGACCAGAGGCAATGGGCTCAAACTGAAACGCAGGAAGTCCTGTCTTAAAACTAAACACTTTTCCACTGTAAGGGTGACAAAGTACTGCACAGGTTGCCCAGGGAGGTCGTGGAGTCTCCATTCCTAGAGCTATTAAAAAAACATCTAGACAGAATCCTGGGAAACCGGCTCTAGGTCACCCTGCTTGAGCAGCGGGGGTTGGACAAGTTGATCTCTGGAGGTCCCTTCTAACTGAGGAGGCGATACTGAGATGCTGGCAGGAGGACAAGGCAGGGGCTGCCCAGAGAGGGAACGAGGAACCACTGGTGGTGGTTCTCAGCCCAGCTGCTCCCATGATCCCAGGGGAACAGGGTGCCCTCTGTGTGCATCAGTCTCCAGACAGAGCATCAGGGCCCTTGATAGCATCTTAAATAAGCACATCAGGAAGGCTGTCAGAAACCAAGCTGCTTGAACCACAGGTAAAAGGCCTCTATCTTCTACCTCCTTTGGGGTGATTCAAACCAGAGGAAGTCACAAGCCTGATCTGCATTATGGTAGAACAGGTAGAAACAGAGACTGTTAACAATAGCGAAAGAAAACCTCTGCATCACTCCAAGGACTTCCCTGAGGCTCTGCCTGTGGCTGGCACAGCATCCCCACCGCTCACAGCGAGCTCACCGAGAGTTATCTGAGAAATGGGAGAGCTGGACACCAAGAGGCTAAATGTCTCCTCCAAGGTTCCCCATGCAGGTCATCTGTACTGTGGTCCAAAGAGGGATGTCAGGACCCCACCTCTCACACCTGCTCTTAGAACACAAGCAGCTCTTCTAGTTTTTAATGGAGGTGACCCCTGCCATGAGATAGGAAGGGGGCTGCCGTGCCCCATGCCCTTGCCCTGTGGCTGTTAGAGCCCGCAGCATTTCCAGGGCACTGCACACCCCTGAACTGACACATCACGTACAGCTTTTACCACCCTGCTGTAACCTTACAGGGTGCTCTCCCCTGCTGACTCTCAAATCCCTTTTTCCCCCCACCTCTGTGCCAATTTACCCCACTAGAAATAGATCCAGAAGACAAAGAAACACACTCATCGCTAGGCTAAATTTCTATTGTAATTTTACTAATTAATACATGCAATGCTCTTCCCAGGGACACACCCACATGAAACCACGAGCTCGCTTGCTTTTCAGTACAGGAAGACTTGCGCTGCCACTCATCTATGGTATCATTTTAGAAATAATGGAAAGAAAAGAAGTGAAAAGGGCACCAGAGAGCCGAAAGTACACGGAGTCAGCAGCAGGCTGCAGTGAGGAAATCATTCCTCGGATTCCTGTCAATAAAGGAGCTGAGACAGACATTCACCGCACACCAGCACCCTTGCAGCCAGTCTGAGCCCCTGGCTTTCCCCTTCTCCTCCTTTCGCAGGGCTCGCACCCATTTATACAAGAATTACCCTTCAGAGATGAGCAGACTCACCACGAAGCTGGGGTTATCTAGCCCGTTGAGCTCTTTGTCTGAGGAGAGGGTCATGCCTTCCACTTGCCTTCACCAAATGCCTTGAAAAAGAAAGACTGGTAAGAAGAGGAAAGCCTCCCAAATTGCCACTGGTCCCAGTCAACACAGCCCTAAAGAAACAGGGTGAGAAGTTGCAGAAGCTGGAGTTCAGGAGTCAGCCAGCACTCGGTCCTAGCTATTCATGTGAGCCGTATCACAGAAGCGTTTCCTTTCCCTGGGTTTATATAAGAAGTGACTCCTCTCCAGCTGATTAGAGGACCAGCATTCAAACCGAACCGGAAAGCAGCCCTTCCCTGCACTGACTGAATCAGTAGTGACGGCAGAATAAACTTCCTCCGTAGGTAAGGATGTGAGGGGGTATTAGAGAGGAGTTTTCCTGGCACAGCCTTGAAACTTGTTGCTTCACTGTTGATTGAACAGTAACTTGCATTTTCCGTGTGGGTTGGGCCCATTTGAAGAGCTGCGTGCTGATCTTTAGAAAATTCACTTGCTAGATGGTTTCACTTATTCCGCATGCAAACTGCTATGTATTTTGGCTTAGGTACAAATGTCATCATCTTGTATGATAATCCTATTACAACATGAAAAGAATGAGGATTTTACTGGGAACCTATTTGAGGCAGCAACCAATAATCAAGTCATCAGAACATGACCCCAGGGAAGTATAAAAGACATAAGACTGAAAAAGGACTTCTTCAGGCCATCTGATTATCTCCATTCAGCTAAGGATCCTACCTGAATGGTGATCATCAGATGGCCAGAAGCATAGTTACCCTTCTCTTAATAAGTAGCAAATGGTGTTAATGCTCCATCAAGCCGTTTTAGCCACCCCACCCCAGCCCTCCTCAGGTTAACTATCTGTTTAATTTATTTAATGGCTTCCTGAGGCAGTGAACTTCCCAGACCAGCTGCAGAGAGCTCCTGCGTGAAGAGGGACATGCTGTTGCCTACACGCAGTGACCACACCTTGGGAACATCTCCTGGTTCCCACAAGGAATCAAGCGTAACAGAAATAACTCTGCTCCCTATTTCTCCTGTAGAGCTTTGATATTCTCAGATCTTCAGACCAGGACTGCATTACAGAGGGAGACAACTTTGCCCTAAACACCCAAAAGCGAAGCTATGACCTTCACTTTTGGGACAGCCAAATCTTAAGGCATCAAAATCACCAGATGCACATGGTTTTGCCAGATCTCCTCTCTGAAGGGATCTCCCTGCATTTTTACTGCAGGGGGTGCATTTCCAGCCCCACTGATCTTGGCATGAGGCTGCTTTTATCTGCAAGCTCAAAAAGAGAACTCTTTCCCTGGTCAAACTACCCTAGCCACTTTCACCCTCTACTTTACCAGTTTCTAGTGCAGAGGGCACAGCACAACCCCCCCCCCCCCATGTTGTACAGACTTACTAATCTCTGGTTATCCAGTGCACTGCCCGATTGCAGTTCATTGCATATTTAGCATTTCATTATTTCATTGTACATATCAGCAGAGTCCATTAAGTAATAACAGTGAGGAGGCACCATTCCTCTCTGCTCACCAGCTCTCAGAAAGGAGCTTTGCACTCATGCAGGTGGGAGAGGGACGCTTTTGCAAAGGGGGGTACTTAAAAGGTTCAGAAAGGCACAGGAGAAGGTAGGGGGAGATCCCACCACGGCTCAGCAAAGCTTTATCCCTGAGTGGATGCCCATCAGCCAGCGGGGAAATCTGAGTGCAGCTGTGAGAAACCTTTGAGTCAGCTTTGAAAGCTGTCAGCCTTGCAGGCTGCTGTGGTGGAGGAGCAAGTCTTGAAGGAGTTCACCCACAGGTGATTCCACCAGGAAAGGGGGACCCCCCCAGCCAAGACCCCGGAGCTAGAAGAGCTGTAGCCCCTTGGCCGCACCGGCTCCTCTGCTACCTCCCGCTTCCTTCTTGCCTTCCCTGCAAGGAAAGGGATCGCCGAGCTGAGTCATGGACAAGCTCCTCGCCTGAGCCCAGGGTCATCCCCTGCCTCTGCCTACACAGCCCAGTGCCCGGCTCCCCAGCTGTGCGCAGACAGCTGCCACCAGAAAGCAGGGTGCGGGGAATGGTGTTGAAATCCACCCCCCCGGCAGGATATTGATTTTGCAGTAATAAGCCCCTTTATCTCCCTCGGGCCCTGGAATAGCTCTTAAGAGCATTAGCAAAGGAATAATCCGTGTCATCTACCGGGCATTTTGAGCACAAGCTCAAGCGTGGTCATTGTGTCCCCGAGCTTTTGCTGAGCCCATTCATTCCCCAGCACATGTGACAAGACTTAGCACTGCCGGCCCCGCGCTGGAGGCCACGCTCGTGGCACGTGCTCGGCCCCCAGCTGTTTAGGACACATCTGGCAGCAGGGAGAGGGCAGAAGGCACTGCCCTTGGCTTTTCCCACCGCCCCCCAGCCATTGGTGGCAGTGGGGCCACCTCGTGAGCCACAGCAGGAGAAGGCACCCGCAGCACCGGGCTCAGGCTCGGCGGAGGGGCCAGTTTGGGGTTGGTCCTGTCCGACCAGCCCGGGGCATCCCCAGCTCCCAGCCACCTGGAGATGACAGTGTCTACACCCCAGGGCATGCCCCGAGGCCGGCTCCTCTGCCGTCAGTGTTACGCTCTCACACTGTCCAGCCTCACCTTCACCTCACCTCACCTCACTGCCGCAAACCTCACCTTCACCACACAAAAAAACCAACAAAATCCCCTCAGTCAGAAGGGGAAAAGAAAGAACAAAAAAAACCAGCCCAAGAAACCAGCAACCACTGAGCCAGGGAGGTGTCCCCTCCTCCCCGGCCCGCTCTCCGAGGGGAGCCGAGGAAAGCTTACAGTTTAAGAAGGATTATCCAGGAAAGAGAAGAAATTAAAGCAGTTTTTGAGCAAGATCATTATGAGTCATGGGAGGCTGAAACAGGTTTTCCTGAGAAAGAAAGTAAATCTCCTGGAGAGAAGCCCAGAGAGGTGCCAGCATGGCCAAAACCAAAAGGGAGTGTCTGAAAGTCAGATAGAGTAGGATTAAGGTGTTCCCAGGTCCAAAGGCCCATGGAAGTGACAAGACATCCCTCTGCGAGTGCAAGGGAGGCTAGACCTCTGCTGAGCCACGCTGGGTGTGAGCGAGAGGGGATCCCAGTGCTGAGGAGGAACCGCAAGCAAGGTCCAGCCACCACCCAGCCCCACAGCTCCCCTCCTCGCCACAGACCCCCTTGGCCACATCCCCCAGGAATGGGATGGGACAGGGGTTAGAGTCCATCTGACATTTTTCTTTCCCCTTTGTGCACTGCAGTAAATCACACAAAGAGCGTGAGACCACTGCTTGGTTTCACAAACAGGAGCTGCCCACACATCCAAGGCAACAATTTGGCCCCCTAGATCCACTTGGGCAGCCATGCCCAGCCAAGCACAGTGGCTGCAGCTACAGGCCGCACATATAAAAGAAAGGCGAACAAAAACAGACCCACAGAGCCCAGCTCCATCTTCTTGCCAAGCTGTAAGAACATGCAATGTCCTCATACCCAGCTGCCGAGGCCACTGTATTTGTGCCAATGGTATTAGTGAACAGTGGCTTGGGCTTTCCCCCGTACACCTGCAGTAAGTCCCAAGTTGCCCCAGGACAGGCAAGGACGCAGGACAGGAGGGGCAAAGGAGACCCACAGGATGACGGGAGCTCCAGGGGGTGCAAGGAGGGAAGATGACAGCCACAGCAGGGGATGATCAAAAAAAAACCCTGCAAAGCCCTGCTGCTAGCACAGCTGGTCTACTGGCTGCTGGGGAAAGCCTCAGCACAGAGGCATCACCTGTGCCAAAGCCTTGTCACCTCTTCCTGGACGTGCACAAGGGGTCAGGCAGGTAGGGATGGGTAAGAACAACCTACATCCCAGGAGACAAGAGCTACTGCAGCCCTGCCAGCTATAAAACATCAGGGCCTGAAGTGACAGGCAGAGAGATGCTGCGCAGAGGGAACCCCAAGGAAAAGGGGAAAACAGATTCCTCTCCGGTTCCCACAGCGGCAAAGCTGGTGGAGCTGCTGCTACAAAACTCTTTGGATTCCCGTGGCACATATCCCGCTCCTCTGCTGTTTACAGAAAATTAGCCCTGGGCTCTGGTGGGAAGGAAGAGACGAGCGTGTGAGGGTCTGCAGCCCAGGAGTCTCAGCAGAGAGCTCAAGCGTGGATTTTGGCAGGTAGAAGAGGAGGAGGAGGGGGGTGCCTGAAGCGCAGCTCCAGCACCCGGAGAGATGGTGACAGCCAGTCCCTGCAGGAGGGAGCTGTAAAAGATGGATCCCGAGTGCTTGCTGCTTCTCCCTCCCTTTCCCACGCCTGGTTTCTCTGCGGGGCTTTGGAGCGGCCAGAGCAGGGCTGGCAGCGCTAGGAGCAGGGACACGGGGTTTGTGCCGAGGCGGAGGAGAAGCAAAGCCCCAGGGGGAGAGGGGCCGCTGGCTTTGCTGCTCAGGGCTTAGTGCCCTAAGAGCCCAGCTGACTCCTGCTCTGAAGCAAAGGGAAACCGCAGGCACCGGGGACGATGCTGTGTTTCCCCAAACCATGACGGGACAAAGGTTTGGGAAATGCGTGGCTCTTTGCCTGCTGTCCTGGAGCTGCCTGAGCTTTGCCTGGAGTGATGCTGCTGGGCCCGGGACCGCCTCACCTGGGGCAGGACACGTCAGAAAGGGGCTGCCCGGAGACGTTGCCAACGGGACCTACGTGCACAGCAACATCTCAGGTACTCGAGCGAGCGGTCGCCCACCTCTCCCTCCACGGGGCTGCTCAGGGCCCCAGCGTGCAGGTGCCCGGTGTGAAGGAGGCGGGGATGGGATGATGATAGCATGAGGGTGTTTCTCCCTGTGGGTGTGGAGGCACACCTAGGGCACATGTAGGAGCTGCAAGTCTCTCTGTGGTCCTCACGGCCACAGCAGCTTCTGTGATCTGGGAGAGATGTGTCCTATCAGAGGCAAAGTCTAAGGGACAGGGAGGAAATGTAATGTTTGACTGTCTTTAAGAGTAAAGTTCTCCTCCATGTTAATCTCTTTGTGTATCACAATGGACCAGGGGACAGGTTCGCTGAACTTGGACCCTTGGGAAGAAATGAGGATGGAGATCTTTTAAAAGCACAAATAATCTCCAAATGCTGAGGGTGATTTTTTTTTTTTTTTTAAATCTACTTCCTAGAGCAGAGCACGTGCTATTCCCCAGCAAGTGGGACACAGCATCAGGGCTGCCATGGGGTGACTGCCCACCCGGTGCAGGCAGCCTGCCCAACTCCATATGTGGGCAGCGGTGCCAAGCAGCCCATGCCATGCTGTTGAACCCTTCACCTTACTAAGTTTTTATGAGCTATATGCTGCTTCCAAAATGCCTGTTGGGAATAGTCTCTGGCCCACTTTATCTCCGAACCGCAGTGAGGGATTGTTGGGGAGGGTGCTAGCCAGTGCCAGACAATGTAACCATACAACAGACCTAGTCCAGGCATCTGGGCAGCCCTCCTGACATCGCTGAGTTGAATCATATAGACATCTCCACTGCCTGATAACAGCATCACTGGACCTGGAGAAAGTCTGATCATATTCAACCTGATTGGTTTCTTGTCAGCCCCTCTGGAGGAGAAGCCTACATCTGCTCAGCAAAAAGAGACCAAACCCAAACCTCTCTCTAGCTTTAGCTTTACTTGGAATTCCCATCAAAATTCAAAGCTAGACAGAGCACATCACTGCCTGCGGGTTTTAAGCTTGGCTTAACTAGAGTTGATCAGAGTATTTTCCTTTAATTCAGGATATTGGAACCCGTGACACAAGAATCTACTCATCCACATTTCCTTCTGTTAGTCTACCCAGGTTTTTTTTGCAAGCACATAAACTGACATCTCTTTTGGAGCCTGCCTCACTCCCAGCTCTCACCATGCACTAGAAAGCTGGAACAAGGACAGCAATAAAGACGCAAAGGGTACAATGCAGAAAGGATGATCTAAGCAGGATAACTGAGTAGCTCTGAATAGTTGTGGGTAACAAATTAGAAAAAAAAAAATTAAAGGCTGGGATGGAAAAAGTATCTCTCTCTCTAGCAGAGAACAGGTTTTTTATTGCTTAGAGTTCCAGCCAACAGTATTCTCCCAGAATATTGGGGTATTAAGAAACGCCTGTCCTCTTCCTTTCTCTCCTAAGTCTTGCTCTCTGCACGCTGTCCCCACCCTGTACCCTTCCAGTCCCATTTCTGCAGCTCAGTAGCTGCTCACGCTGCAGAGTTTGCAACTAGAAGACTTATTTATTTTCCAGATAAAGCCAATAGACTTCCCTACGCCTATCCCTCAGGATTACGCAGAAGTTTCAGAGACTTGCAGGACCTGCCGGAGTGATGCAGGGGCTTTGTCACCACCTCCACCTAACATCTCCCCTTCTCCCCCAGCGCCCTGCACAGCTCTCTCCCCGCCGCGCTACGGCTACTACTACGTGGACAGAGGCTCGGGCGTCTCCTTGGGCTCAGTCCTGGTCTACTGGTGCCAGGAGGGCTACCAGCTGGTGGGCAGCGAGAGGCTCTCCTGCCTCCGCCGGGAGAGCACTTCGTCCTGGAGCCACTCCCCGCCCCACTGCCAGGGTAAGGACCTCCTGGGGGTCACTCAGCCCCTCTGCCCATTTGTAGGGCTCCCCGGGGGGTGCAGGCGATCGCCACCCCATTGCTAACCCAGGGCAGTGGGATGGAGGGGAGGTTCCTCACTCCGGCCAAGCTGGTGAGGGCAGGAGGAGGAGGTGGGGTGCCCCGGCCACCCCGAGAGGGGACAGCAGAGGTCCGGTCGGTGGTTGTCACCACGGGCAAAATGCCACGCTCCAGCGGGGTCCCTGTAACAGCGTTCCACAAGCTGTGTAAGACCGGGAGGGGGGATTTGGCCGAGGGGTGAATTCACCCAGCACGGGCTCAGCAGGTAAACGGGCCTTATCTCGCTCCTGATAACCGGTACAGGAGCCACCAAGCTGGGTAAAAACCCGGCACCCCACTCCAGGGCGCATCCAAAAGCTTTCGGCAGGAAGAAAGCTGAACTCCCTAACGGCCCAGCACCTGCTGTTCGGGAAAGGGCCTGCGGAGCCTGTGCCGGTGGCAAACGGCCCTCACAGCTTCTGCGCCCCGAGCTCACCGGGAACGAGCGCCCGAACATCGAAGGAAACAGAGTTTATTGCTTTAAAAGCTTTCTCCCTGCGTATTGTGTGAGGACATAAAATAATTTCAGGAAAATTGCCCTCCAGAAAGTTACATATTTTTGCAGTGGCAAGCAAAGGCGCAGAAGCTGTAACTACTCTATAGCTTAACACGTGAATTATATTGCTTAGGCCGGACGCCGAGAATAAAAGTCCTGAGGCCCTTTCAGAAACAGTTTATGGGCAAACCTGTGGCGCAATAGCTGGCTAAAAAAGAGTTTGAAACGGAAAAGGTCTGCCACGTTCACTCTTGCCGCTTCTTTTTCACCCGCTCAACACAAGCAAATCCATTTTTAAAAGGTAGCCTCTCACAAAGGTCAAATTAGAAACCAAAGCGCTTCAATCACAGGACATCCCTGTTGCTGCTTCAACTCAGCAGCAACTCAGCTTGCCCTTTCAAAAATGGAAACAAAAATAAAGCAATTAACCTCAATCCAGAGCTGTAAAACCTGAGGATACACAATCACTGTCTTTCCTTCATAAAAGTAAACACAGCAAAACAAAAGCAATGAACTTTGTTGCAGTAGGTTACAGGTACTGTAATAAAACATTCATAAAGCTCATTAGCAAATCTTATCTTCTCAGCCCTGAACAGAACGTGCAGCTTATGCACTACTTAATGCAGAAACAACTGGGGTAAACAATAACAAGAAAAAAAAAACCCTCCAAACTTTAAATCACACTTTGGGTTCCCCAAAATAAAGAGGTTTTAAGACAGTTTTAAGAAAAAATATTCCCATGCACTTGCTCTCTTTGAAACAAAAAGCAAATCTCTGTACTTTCAGAAGTCTTAGTTTGTTTATTTTCCAAGTGCCATAAGGTCAGGTGTTTTGAATCTGTGTATTTTATTAGTTAGAAAACATAAACATATCATTTTTGCAGATGTTAGCGAATTCTTTCACATTATATTGCCCTTGGGTTGGGAACCACATCCCTAACATTAGACATTTCCAATGCAAACACCATTTAGGTTCCCTCTATGGTTTGACCAGGATGTAATTGATCTGTTCTTTCCAGACATCTGTCTAAGGGCAGGTAGGGATCACAGACTCAGACGGACCATATACCCATCCAAGAAAATTCTGAAGGAAGTGGCTATTTTTTACACTGAGGGTGGTGAGACACTGGAAGAGGTTGCCCAGAGAGGTGGTAGATGCCCCATCCCTGAAACCATTCAAGGTCAGGTTGGACGGGGCTCTGAGCAACCTGATCTAGTTGAAGATGTCCCTGCACATGGCAGGGGGGTTGGACTAGGTGACCTTTAAAGATCCCTTCCAACCCAGACTATTCTATGATTCTATGATTACATCCATCAAAGTTTCTAATAAATATTTTTTTTCATGTTTCGCAAGCCCAGTTTTGCTTTCAAATACTCATGCTTCCTTAATCCATTTTAACCTAGCTTTTTTTCCTTCCTTTTTCCTTCCTTTTTTCTCCTTTTTAACTTTTTCCTTTTTTTTTTTCTAATTTTTTTCCTCTTCTTCCTCTTTTTTGCCTTTTGAACTTCACTCCTTTTTTCCTTTT
>JAHREE010000309.1:141953-226720 GCA_033628505.1 Tringa tobata | reverse complement strand
AATTCATCCAATGGCTCTTCACCTTACCTAAAGGGGATATTAAACTCCTTGCTGTACTCCAGAAACATCATTGCCTTATTAAATATTCAAATTTTTAAGAAAAGCCAGGAACCCTTAGCATCACTCCAGCACTGCTGATGCCCAAATTACTATGCCTGAATTGCAAATTGGTTTTGAAGAATGCAACAGAACTTATCATACCAACACAATAATGGTTAGTAACTCCCTCTCTTCCCTCAACGCACCTGTGTAACTGCTATGGAGGAAGAACATGGTCCATTCTCTTTCTCCAATTTCACCTCTGCCAGGCACCATCTACCAAACATGTTGCTAAGTCCTGGGTCACCAGCCTTTCAGTCAAGCACTCTTCCTGGCTTAAAGCAAGAGCTGCACGTGGCCACACAATACATAAAAGAATAGACCATGCACTGAGATGACCACATGGACAAAGCAGACACACAGATGCTCTCCTTTCAGTAAAGGCTCCTGTACAGGATTTCTTGTTGCAACAACAGTCCATCAACAACAAAAAAACCTCAGGAGAAACTAAGAGAGCTCCACATGGCTGAACAGAATGAAATGCCAGGCTCCTTCCTGACTAGGGGCATGCAGGAATCAGCACCTGACAGTAAGGTAAAAGTAGGCTAAGAGAGGGAGAAGCTGCACCCCCACACATCGACCTGAGCACTGATATATTTTAATGCTCGAACACCAATGCTACCCAACCAACGCCACCCAAGTCTTTCTTGGGGGCAGGGTGGCACCATCAAGAGAAAAATAATTTTAGTTGCAAGCCTTTTCCTTAACTCTGAGTTTGTCAGTGGGCCGACCACAGAAGCTACTGGATGGCAGCAGGGAATAAGCACAGTCCTGAGCAGCTGAAGCCTATTTTCTAGTGGCAACAAACCAAACAGACACAGGTTTCCCTTAGCACATCCTAAACTGCCACGAAGAGACAAATTGATTAAAAACCTAAGGCGGCAGCTTCAGGAATTGCTGTGGTACACAGGAAGCAGCTATGGCTGCTTTTTGGGAGGTTTGTTTATTTTCAGGGTCAGGAAAGGCACACTTCTAAAAGAGAAAGATTAAAGATAGAAAATGTTTAACATCAGGGAAAAAAAAAAACAACAAAAACACTACGAGAAGAAAAACCCAAGCAGACAAAAAGCCCGTTGCATCTTCACCAGCACCTCCAGCAGACTGTTCTCACTGGGTTGCTTCCCAGTGCCAGCAGCCTCCCTGCCTGAGGTCACAGCGGGCAGCGCTTCTCCCTCCACCCCCAGCCCTGACAGCAGGGGACTGTGCAGGGACTGACCGGGTGAAGAAAAGGTTTGTTTTGCTGGAGGGTGTTGGCATCACAGGGTGCACACGTTCTCCCAAGTAACCAGGGCACACCAGCGATGCCTGTCCAGAAACAGTACACGCAGTTCCTGCACACAGACAGTAAATGAAGCACTAAACGGCAACACAGATAGAAGAGCCAAAGCAGGCAACTGTCAACAACTGATGTTTTAGAAATCAGGATATTTAGAGTCACCTCATGCAGATTCAATGCCTGGTTCCTCTGCCCAGCAATTGATTCAGGACTGGCTTCCCTTCCCAGCACAGTGAAAGCCCGGTCTCCCCCCTGTTAGGTGCCCACAGTTCAACAAGGTGAATTCCCTTCCTCCCCCCCTGCCAGGGGAAAACATTTTAAGAGGGCAGCCAGCCTGAACCATACGGCTGAGAAACCCTTCTGCACAGGCACTTCTAGCACCTCAGGCTCTCAGCCATCTCTCCTGAGCCACGCCAATCCAGCAGCCCAGTCACAAGTTTGCTGGTTCTAAACACCATGACTGATCTCTGCTGAAGTCAAAGAGCTGGCTGGAACCCTCCTGTATGTTACGAGCTCTTCGTCCCCTGTTGCACAGTGACATTATTTTGCACTTCTAAGTGAGGATGCTGATGGATAGAGGAAGTTATAACTAGAATTCTCTGCCACACCTTCAGACACGTTATTGCATGCTATCCCAAGTGACATGGCATTTAATTCGGAAAGCATAAACAAGTTTTTCATGCTTCAGATTTCAAAGGATACCACCACCAAAGGTTAGAGACAGACAGCCTCTAGCTATTGCCACGAGTAAAGACAACAATCCGTTTAAACATTTAAACTGTGTATAGTTTTTCCACCCTTTCAATGCAGACGTCACCCTGCAAAGCAATATTTCTATGAAAAAGTAGCTTCGGTTTAGATGAACAGGAGAAAAATAAATCATGCAGTGACATACAGTTTTACCAGATGCAGTAAATCAAAATCCAAGTTTGAAAAAACGAAAAGCAAACATGAAGTCATCATCAAGTTTTCTGTTTTATTTAAGATTTTAGTTTTAATTCTGAAGAAAGAGGTACATTTCCTTGGTTTTAGTTTTAGAGTCAGGTTATAACCATGTTTATTTATCTGTTTCTTTTTTCCTGTCTTTTCAATACTGCACAAACGTCCAGAAACTACAGGGTTAAGTAAAAGCTGCAGGCAGAGGAGGTCAGAGGTTGCTCCTGATGGTGATCATGTGGCCCCAATGCAGTGCTATCCCAGAGTGCCCTAATCAGGTGAATCTTTGTTTTTTTAAAAAAAAAAAGAAAGAGAGACTGACAGAGGAGACAGAAAGACTGAAGTAAATATCACTCGTGTTTCAGCTGCTTATAATTATATTATGTATACGCTAGGTATTAAATCTGTGAATACTTTTAAAACATTAAAGTTTACTTTAAATCTAAAGCCAAAATTAAAGAAAAATCTTATTCTCCCCTCTTCAAATCACTCTTTAGCAACATGCCAGTTACTCGTAGCTATAAGTGTTTTTTGTCTTTCAACACACTTCATGTCAAAACTCTTACTGACTGACACAATAAAATCCCCCTAAAAAAAAAAACATAGCAATTTCCCTGTGTAGTGCCACACTGAATGCAAAATAAATGCTAGGCCACTGCTTGCCCCACATGTTCAGTAAATTCATTTAAATTAAATACCTTTTTCATGTTTCTGCATTTGATTCTGCATTGCAATTTTTCCCCTACTGCAGATTGACACTTTTCCACTAGGCAGAAATACTCATGTGCAAAAGACATAAGACAGTAATATTCTCCTTAAGCATTGAGACTGCATTTTGATTTCTCTCTCTCTTTTTTTTTTCCTTAGAACAGTTAGAAAATATTTCAAACAGTGTATTTCAAACACTGGCTCAGCAGAAACTTAACAAAAAGATACGGTCACGACCCTGTGATGGCATTGCATTTGGGGGGGGAGGTTTGATCAGGAACTGGATTCTTCAGAAAGAAAGATATGACAGGGAACAGTAGGTGGGCATGGGGAGGAGTCAGGGTGGGACACTTCCTGCATTTCTAACGTTTTGGGTTTTCTTTTTCTTTTTTTTTTTTTTTCTTCTTTTTCCTCCTTTCCTAATGACGATCCAGCGCTGAGCTCTGTAGTAGATCTGTGGGGGTTTTACTGGGGGGTCTGAAGGCTGTCTGAAAGCCTGGGGGTGGGGAATGGAAGCTGGTGGGGTTTGAAGGAGGAGAGTAAGGATTCCAACTGGCTCTGTGCAGAGGGATCTGTGTGCCGAAGGGGTTACTGTGGTGCGTCTGTGATGGTGCTGCACTGGGGCCGTCCACCTCTGTGAGGGCCTGAAGAGATTTTAGCCAATGTGGAGGATTGTCATCTTGAAGGGTGTCTAAACTGTTTCCTGTGGAGGCTGGGATACCTATGAAGAGAAGAAAACAAACAGGGATACAGGCAAGTCAGAGCAGAAGCAGTAAGATGAGCATGAAGGAGGTCAATTTAACCTAACGAAAAGCAACAACGAGAGAACATCATTAGTTTGTACAGAGAATGCATTTTTACGTTATTACATATAATTACCCTGCCCGCAAAACATTTAACGTTAAATCCAGAGAAGAGAAAGTTCCCCCTCAGAGCACTTTTTCATATAACACACATTTTGCTATCAAACACCCTGCACGAGGACTGCATCCCTGCTGACGTGACCTTACCACACCAAACTACCAGCACACTGCATGCTTTGCCTCCTACTCTGCCTACTTCAATCATGCTTCAGCCTCTCTAACAGGGAAACACAACCAGACAGCCTTATAAAAGAGAGCTTTATAAACAAGTGGAGTACGTCCCTTTTTAAATAACAAAGTCCAGTGACTGCCTTCAGTGCCTCAGGACCAGCGGCGCACATACCGGACATGCCATCCAGCAGAAGGGACACCTACGTTGACCCTATAGATAAGCGCTGATCGGCCTGACTGCCTGCAAAGGTCCCGGGCATGCATTGCAAAGGCCTAAGTGACACTTCGTTATACCTAATGGTTCCACAAAAATTCCTGGACCCTTGAGGTTTTGTGGATGGAAGCTGGAAGAGACCACCGCATACTGACTTTTTTTTTTTCTTTTTTTTTTTTTTTTCCAGATGTAAATCAGTTTGTGCCAAATACCCATTTGATGGTTTGCCAGCGGAGCTGAAGGAGTGAGAAACGGTTACCTGTGATGATTGCGGGGTCCATCCAGCTGCCAGGGCTGTCCCAATTCAGGCTGTCGGTGGTGGCAGTGTTGGACGTTGGTACACTGTGGTTGGCGTTGGAGGGGGAAGAAGCATTGGGCAGTCCACCAAAGTTGATGTTAATGTTCGGTAGAAGTGCCCTTAGCCCGTCCTGCCATTCCTTCATATTTAAACTCTCTACAGAACTGCTGTTGTCTGGGAGATTTACCAACAAAAAAAAATGAAAGATAAAAAAAATAAAAAGCTGAAGTTAGAAACAGATGTCCTTCTTCGGTGGGGTATGGGATTTTGTTTTTACTTTTTAAACTAAGCATTTAATACTTTCCCTGTCCAAAAACTAGGGTCAATGTTCGTATGATTGATGAATTACTCAGAAGGCTGGCAGGTTTTAAACCATGTGTAAGGGAGTGGGAGAAAGATTTAACTCCTCCCCCAATTCATATTTCCCCATTTTTTTCAGTTCAGAGATTGAAATCAAGGGCACAATGGCTCTCCCTCTATTTCTAATAGGGGAAAAACCTACCAGATCCTTTATGAGAAGACCTTTGTTGCAAAATAGATAACCCAGTTCAGCTGCTTTATTAACAGGCAGCAGACCCAAAAGGGTTGTTTTCTTTGAAGTATATTAAAATGAAGAAAGGCTAGGTAGGGCTTTGCAATAGAAACCGAACATGAGGAACCAGGGAGGCGGAGGAATATCACAAGAGCTTTTTCGTTTGTTACACCTCGCTCACTCACAGCCCTACAGAGTTTCTTCCGAAGGAAGCGGCAATTTGGTTCTCATGAAGTTGAAGGGAGTGCAATTTCCTCTTGCAGTTGACGAACAGTAGCAAAAATTCTTTAGAGACCTTTCAGAGTAATTCCTGACACAGCAACATCCTCAAAACTTTGGTTAGAAGCAAACCAGCTGGACACCAAAACAGTCAAGTGTCTACTATTTGCCTTAGACGTTTCAGGGCATGTATTGAAAAAGGACATGATGATAATGTGGCTATTAGCACTACAGCAAATAATCCCTGAACACAACATTAAACCATGCTATCTAGAACAGACTATCAGGTTCTACCAACCATCTCCTGCTTCAGGTATCTCAAAGCAAAACAAACTAAACATGAGCATCCTAGTATTTATCAGCCAATACAGCAAGTCATACTATTAACTTGTGGTCAAATATATTTGAAAAGAAAGTGCGGGTACTAAGTTGGCAGTATACTCTTTTTGACAAAAGCTAGAATACAACTTTTTTTTTTTTTTAAACCATGTCTGCCTGTCCTAACTGAAGAAAGGACTTTGATGTCAATGAGAAGCGTTACAGTGGGATACTTACATAATACTGCTACTTCATCAACAACAGAAAGGATTTAAGTCTTTATGGAAAATTAGAGGATACCACTAACTTGCAATTCTTTATGTTGAAGAGTGCAGAAAGCAGTCTCCCTTGCTATCAAAGCCTGCCGTGGCTATTTTTCTAAAGCTGAATGCTCAGAAGAACTGATGTCTCAAGCAATTACCTTTTTGTAACTAGAGGGGGGGAAAACAGCAAGTTGTTGAAATCCTGTGCTTTCATGCATAAGTTTCTTTCCCCAGGCCAAAGTTTTTTAGAATAAACTTGATATAAGATTTTGCTTCTGTACAGAATTACAGCAAAAATCTTCAGTCACAAATCACAGCAAGCCATACCTCAGTCCATGCCACCAACTGAACTTCAAAACAAATTACTATGCAAATCTGCTATATCCACTTTGCCTATGACGACTGTTGGAGCGATGCGTGCATTTCTAACCCTGTGCATGCCTAATGCAGCTGTTCCAGCACGAGCATCCATCTGCAGGCTTAAAATGCCCACACAGAGCGGCATGGCAGCTGACACCCAGAACATCCACGGTCAGACAGACTGATGCTGCCCACGGAGCCCAGACATGGCTAACAGCAAAGGTGCAAGGAGTGTAAAACAAAAATCATCTTCTCTGCCTGGGCAAGTTTGCAGAATACATTTGACGACAGACTCTGGAAGATTTACAGTCAACTGCTGTTATCCCCACTCATCAGCTGAGGCTGGGGAAATCACTATTCCTCAGAGCCTACAGCATGAGGTACCTCCATGGGGAAGACAGACAACTCCTACCTAAGCATTCCCATAAGCAAAGAAAAGGCTGGTCAAAACTCAGGTTGTGGAAGTGAACCCAAAAGCCTGCCCTTTACTACATGCATCATGGTGCATCCAAAGATTAAAATTTTAAGCGCTACAGGAGAAAAAAATAGAGTAATGGAAGTGCAGCTCTGCCTCAAGCAAGTTGCTTAAGATCAGTTTTTTAGTAACACCTTAGCATACAGAAGCAATCAAGCCTCCAGACATCAGTGTGACCACATCCACACACTGTGTGCAGCAATGGGCTCTGTGGGGCCCGGTGTACAAGTCACCGCAGGGGACAAATGCAGACTTATCAGTGATTTGTTCTGTGTTTTGTATCAAACCATAGTGCATGCAACTGGCTTTCACTTCTACTTTCGTTTCTCTCACTGTAAATCAGATCTACTTCCAGAGGTCCCACTTCTTTCTCTGCAATATTAATGCACACAAACTCTTTTAAAGAGTTCTGTGCAATACATTTTCCATTCAAACCTGTGAAAAAATTGTGGTTTTTTAAAAAAACAAAAATCTAGTTACCTGATCCTGGGGTTAAAAAAAATAATCAGAATTTTAAGTAATTGTCAGAAATATCCTTGATGGATATTTGCTCATAACCCTCTTGAACATTCATAAGCCTATTTAAGACAAGTTCTAAATTCATTTTTGGAACAAAAAATAGCCAGCTCACCATCACAGAAGTAACTGTGCAGCAGATTTTGCATGGGACACCATTACTTTCCACTTGTTATTTTCTCACCACTGCTTCCAACAGCTTGTGCAAAGAAATGCAGCTGTTTAATTACTTGCTTCTACTACAGGGCAAAAAGCACACACACAAGATGCTTACTAGGACCATGCACGAGTGAACATACTCATTGCAATTCCTCCAGGCTGGGGTTCTGCAAACTCATTATGATCTTAATCATGGATATTACTAACCCCCAATATGCCCACAAAGCTCATGTGTAAGAAAATAAACACCTGTAGTAAACTACACACCTACAACACATCATTGAGGAAGTCTAATGAAGACAAAGCCACCATGATATCATAAGGAATGGGACGGGAAAATAAATATAGTACGGCATTAGGCCATCTTGGGCTAAGAAAATGTGCATATTTTTGTCATATTATTCTCCATTTAAAAAAACCCAAAACATAATATAGCATACCTAAGAGTACAGAAAGATAGCAAGCAGTTGAGAGACAAGATTTTCATGGAACAGAAAAGGCTGGCGCTATTTGGTGAGGAGACGATCTGTGAGGCTGACATAGTGCACCATCTAACAGAATGTGTATTCTAACAGAAGAAAATAAACAGAAATTGAGGAAGACTGTCCTTCATCTCAGCTGTTAGTACAAAATCCACTCTTGATCACAGAAGTCAAGAGATGAAAGGCCTAAAAGGGTTCAGTATCTATACAAACTGTTATTTTCTAGCAATAAAGAAGTTTGTTTATTAAAATCTTGTGCTCCTGGGTACAAGAGTGACAAAACAGAGAATTCCAAAAGATCTATTTATTGTCTCTCACAGAAAACTGGGTTTGTGTGGCTGAAAGTCAAGCTATGACAAAAGCATTGCCCTCTGACACCAAAGAAAAAGCAAGCACCACATTCATTTCTCAGATGTCTATAACAGAGTTTCAAGCTTGGCTAATAAATGCAGAGAGAAAAAAAAAAAAACAAACAAAAAAACCCCCACAAACACAACCAAAGTTTCACAGCTTTGTCAGACTCCCAGCCTTTACAGAGAAATGCTGCAATTAAATTATTCTTCTAATATGGGATGTGATAAGGGATTAAAAGGCATTAAGGTGCTAAAGTAGATGGGATCAATAGAGAATGCAGTGCTCTAGAACACTCCCTGCACTGACCTCCATAGCCTCCAGGCTATGATAGGTAAAACCCCCAGTTAGAAAAAGTCCTGACACAACCCAAGTACGTGAGCAATCACCAGGCACCACACAGCAATACCCAAACCAAACAACTAAATGAGCATGTCCTCACTGGAGTCTGACAAGTTTTAAACAGGCCAAGTGAAAAATGCAAGTTCACCCCAAAGGCAGGAGCGACTTCTACCACCTGCGGAAAATAAGTATCTTCAGATAAAAATTACTACTCATCCTTTTTATTAATTAAGTTCACGCTTCACCATGAAGCTAGTACCGCAGCTAAAAAACTGAGAAAAAGATAGTTCTCAGTTAAAGAAAAGTATTTGCCTGTTATCTTTCCCTACTTATAAACTTAATTGGTTGATGGGAGTAGTTTCTTGACTAGCTAGCAGACTTCAGTTGGACATCATAACCTCGGGGTGTGAGAACCAATAGACCACTGATTCCCTCTCTGAACGAGTGCAAACACTGTCTACTTCCATAGCCTTGTCCCAACTTAAAGCAGTATCCCACAGACAGTGGGAAAACATAGAAGAAAACTAGTTAAAATCCAGTTGACTGCAATGAAAAGATTTTACGCACCAAGATAAATTGGGAGATTCCTCCCCCCATGTCTCAGCTTTGCCTCTGAGAGAAGAGAATAACTAGGTGAAGCTCACTGAAAGCACCACTATTGACATGAAAAAAAGGCTCTAAACATAACCCTATCTGATATAGTGGAAACGTGTTCAGAGGTGAACAGATCCCACAGTTTTAGCAGTGAACTTTTTCATGTGTCTGAGGTAGTATGCCAGCATGAAATAAAAGCACTTGTACATAAAATTTTCGTAGTCAACCATTGTCTTAAAGTGAGCAAAGGGAAGAAAAAAAAAAGCTTTATCACAAACTTAATCCACACCCATCACAACCAATTTAAATAAAAAAATACTTAAAAGTTAGCTTAAAATAGAAATTATTGAAAAACCTGAACATTAATCTGTATAAAAACTGGCCATTTAATGAATTTCTAAGGAAAGTTGTGGCCCCATCATGACATCCTACCAGATAGTCTGGTAGTGTTACTTCAGCATCCTCTACCTACAATGCCTTAACGTTATTCCTTCAAATCAAAGCAGTATTTATTTGGGAGAGCTATGACAAGGAGTATGATGGCATAGCCAGCAGCACTGTTCTGTTGTACAGAATCAGTACTTCAGGAGATGTCTGCACAAGCGTCACCTGCATTGACACAGGCCATTACATGACTTCATAAATTCTGACAAATGACATCACAAAGTAGACCCAAAGGTGTTTCAGATTTGGCTGCACCACGTTTGTGATGCTGACGCACTTGATTTTTTATATTGAGGGTAATGGGATAAGCACATCTTACTGTTTACTTGGCGGGAAACAAGCCCACTAAAACAAGTGTCCTACAGAGATTAGTCCATTTCAAATTACTGCTTCAATTTGATACATGTCTATGGTCAAATCTATATCAAAATTTACACAGTACATGCTTAAATAAATACGACGAATAACAAAGATCACAAGACCAGTATGTATACAGCAAGAGTATTTCTTTGCCAAAATTATATTCCAAGCTACTAGAACAGCCTGATTTTGTACTATAAAGCCGTTAAATATCTTTACGCCAAGAGCTCTAAATATTGTAGTCCTGCTGAAAAGCAAGCAGTCCTGCAAATCTAGGTTGCAATTATTTATTTCTTTTCTAAGAACCCATCAGTATGCCATGTGTGTGACCAAGGCACACAACAGTGCTACAGAAAAGCTTCAAATAAGCAAAAGAAATTCAGAGGAAAACCATCATATGAGAGAAAATAAACTTATTAGCAATGTCACGTACCGGACTGCACAGAGTAGCTACGAAACAAGTGAAGAGACTATCAAGGTGTATTAGGTAATAGAATGGCTATTACAATGACCTGCTTGTAAGAAGGCCCTTGTGAAATCTTCAAGGACAGTGTACAATAACAGTTAATTTTGAAGCCTTAGCAAGACTACCAGAACGACAAAGTTAGGCCCAGGGCAAAAAAGAAATTAAAAAAGGAAAGGACAATTTGCCACATCCTATAATGAAATTATGCCCATCACATTAGATAAACTCAGAAGCCTTTAATCCAAAGCTTATATACTTAATCATCAACAAAACAGTTACAATAAAAACTGTACCTATGTTACTTCAATATGAATAATAAGCTTGTTTGCTCATGGAATTTTTAAAACCACGAGTAAAATCCCATTTAAACTGCTACGGTCTGAAGGATTTCACTCTCAGACTTCGCTCATTCTGTGTATCTATGATTTCTAGGAATCCCACAATACTGAAACCAAATGAAGTTTCACCCATTCACAGAGGCCTGAGAACATCAAGAAGATTGAATCTGTCCACATTTAAAAAGCAGTGCTGCCCATGAGGAATACGACTAGCCACTTCATTTTAGGGAACTATCAAATGACAGGAGCACTAGAAGATAAAGCTGTTTGAAGAGAACATTTAAAAGCCTCACTGACATTCTCTACACACAGGAAGCAACTTGGCAATCTGCGAAAACACCTTTTTAAGTGTCATTCCACAGTGTGGATTTCCAATAAAACTATTAGGGTCATGAGCTTGAAGAGCTAGGGAAACAAAATAAGTGTCCACACATACACACACATATATATATACGTACACACACCTACAAAATTTGCTTTGGTAGTCAAGAGACACCAGTCTGCCCTCAGATTTAAAATAATGCAAGTAAAGCAGCTTTTATCTTGATTCCATATTGATTTCCATGGTTATATTAATTCCACATGTACCCAATTTAAAAGACAGCCATGTTAATCAAAAAAGCACTATTTTTCAATTTAAAATAAATCAGGTGCAACTTAACACGCCAGTGAGCCAAACTACCAAGTAAAAGAAGAATATATTTAATTCTGAAGTACACGCTTCAAAGGGGAAATAAGTTTTTCTAAATAATTTTCCTTTTTGATGAAGATCTAACAGTACAACTTTTAAGCTTTCTGTGACTAAATAAGTCTTAAGAGTCAGAAAATTTAATTTATTTTCAGGGGAAATCCTTCTACAGCATCAATGAGGGGACAGCTCAGATATTCAATAAGATGATACATATTTGCTTGTATATACAGTGTCAGAATTTTATTAGGTTTGAGAAAAGCAATTTTACATTAAGTATTCTGGAGAGTTCTTGTAATTGACTCAGATTTATCATGGCCCAAGAGACCAAATCTAATACATAATTATAGCAGCCAGCCACCCAATTTTAAGCTATAAGTAAATTTCAAATTGAGATTCTAACTTGCTTTGAAAAACATGTTTCATATCAGTATCCCACCATATTTTATTACTGATTTTTTAATCGTTTATTGCTAAAAAAAGCATAGTGGTCAACGGCAGGACTTCAAGTTGGGACTCACTGTTCCGCATACAAAAAAGACAATATATTCTGTAATACTTCCACCTTTGTCAATAAAAGCCTCTTTTCACATGAGCTAAGAAAATGTTTCTCATCCAAAAAAAGACTCCATAAGAAAGTAGCCAGTTCTCATCACTGATAATCTTAAATATTAACATAAACCTAAAGCAAGTGCACGAAGATACTGAAATGAAGGAAATAGATACCCGAATCCTACATACAGAAGAGTTTGGTTAAAAAAAAGCTCAGAAAGACATGCCATTCTATTCACCTGAGTGAACAAAGTTCATTTTAACCTAAGTATACCTGCTGCTTATTCCTAGATCTTACATCAGGGTTCAGTCTCACCAGATCACCCCACTTGTCAATAAAAATACCCCAGACTTTGACCTCAAATAAAACCCCTGTGTGTACAAGTGTACTTATGAGTACATGCATAGATACATGCATAAATAAAAATATGTGGAATTTGCCCTATGGTGAATGCAATAACAAGAACTGGCAAAGAAAAATCAGATCTTCAAAGCTGTATCAATAATTACCAAGAGCCTATCTAGTTATGAAGGTTCTGGAATCCAGGAGTACCCAAACAATCCTCTGACCAAGGCTGTGAGACCAGCATTAGCAGAGTGAATGCACACTCTGAGAAATTATTAACTCATTTCTAATTTTTCCACATCTGTAACAAACTCTTAAGGCTGATGTGTATTTGTAGATACTTCAGTCATTCTGTGGGAAGATTAGATGAACTGCACGAAAGCTGAGATAAAAAAATAATAAAAAAAATAAAAATCAAACTTTCCATGACATTAAATTCATTCTGATTACTAAATGCTGTCTTCCAGTAGAGGTGGCCTACTTTTAAAATACATGGGTTTGGGTTTTTTTACGTAATTCCTTTGGGAACAAGCTGAAGTTCAAATGAGGCTGTGATGTAGAAGGAACCAAGAGATGGCAAAGGATGGAAAAAAAAAATCAGATTTTTTTATTACTCCCCTCAAATGTGATTTGGTATTGCTGGAAAGAGAAACACTTTTTGTGAAGCTGCTCTCAGTAATGCTCTTCAGCATATTTCATTTACATTCCTTCCCCAATACAATTTTTAAAAATATTATCTTTGCCCCTTCTCAGTAGTTATTCAAGTTGGTGTATTTCAAAATGTGTTTATGCAGGAAGCCTATGAACTGTCTGTGCTTTTTGCTAAAACTCATCAGTCATAACTGATATTTTGTGAGGTAGACTTGACTGAAGTTTCAGATACATGCCCAAGGCACAGACCCTTGTTAGACACTGCTACTAACAGGCAACACTGGCAAATGTACTAATTTCCAGTCTTTAAAGGGAAATGCCAGTTTTTTTAACATCAGCTCTAAACAGGAAGGGAAAAGTTCTTATTCTATAAGCAATAAATGCAGCTGAAGCTCATTTGGTGACAATACCACAAACAGCCTGGAAATTTGATGTGAAGTATGTCCTGCGTTTGTTTCCCCCTGTTTCTGGGGGAGAGTTACCCAAAAAGCTGTCAGGGCTGATGGTCCAGAATGCAAATTGGCTCAGCCACTCAAGCCACCTATTTCAGCCAACACCACACTTAAGTCTAGCAGTGTTAATGCAATTAGTCACTCTTTTGATGTATTTCAGCCAACAGAAGTTAAGAGGATTTCTTGATTATTTTTTTTTAACAATTTTGTCACATTTTCTCCTTCCGAAATAAAATGACACATTTAAAAATAGGCATTTTACTACTCACAAAAGCAGGATGCCTGTCTTTCACTGCCATCACTAATAATCTTACAATCAAAGATCTGAAGAAGTTTGTAAGAGCTTAAAACCAAGCTCATAGAGATGAGGGCACATATATTTATATATTGAGCTTTATTTGGAACAGTATTTCCTACACAAGAATAACAAAAAATTCCCCAGGGTTTTAAAAACAGTTGCAATATTAGCATTGAAAAGGCACTGGGAGGGAAGGGTGGGCGTGAGAGATGAAATTTTGGAACAGATGGAGAAGTAGCAGGACTTAAAAGACAGGTGCTGTGGATGAAGTTCTCTCAGAGATCATGAGAAGATTACGCTAAGGCAGGCAGACTTTAGTAGTAAGTGTAGAAAGTGTATATGATTTAAGGGACAAGACAGCAGAGGGAGGACAAGGAACATCCATAGCAGATTTCAAACAATGTGACTGCAATCTTGACACCGATTTAATATTTTGGAAATTAATCCAAAATCCCACTTTTGTTTATTTTAAACCTAGCAGCACCACCCTGGGTGCATTAAAAAAACCAAAACCATACCATCTCCAGGGCAACAAAAGCAAGCAAGCCAAAAGTTTATTTTCAAATTGAATTTGTTTCACGTTGTGCTGAACACTTCACTTCTTCAGCAGTGAAATAGAAAATTAGTTATGATGAGAAATAAAAGGAGAATGAAATTCAGGGGTGGGGTATACACACAGACACAAGGCTAAAAGTAGTATCAGCCAAGGTTTTCACCACATTTCCTATTTTTAACATTTCTACCTAATCGGAGGAAGACTTCAGATATAGGCAGCCACATCTCACCAGAGGTGCAGAAAAGATGACATTCAGCTGCCATGCTTTCTGCACAGCTGCTGTTGGAAAGCCAAACATCAAGGAAGACCAAGTGAGCAAACAGTCGTCTTTAAAAGATTAGGACAGAAAATTAATGGACTAACGCATCTCTTACTGTTAAAAGTAAGGCCATGAATACTTAAAACTGGTGTTAAACCTTTCACATATTGTCAGGTCAAGAGAAAAAGTGTAGAAAAATGCTCTTTCAACCACCACATCCAAAATAAAGGGATGTGAGATTGCACTTTAAGTCCCACTGCCTGTTGCTAGAGGATGGGATTAAATGCATTTTGTACACAGCATCTGAAGAATTTTAAGTTTTACAACATGCTGAATTCAACAGCTGTACCACATGAGCCAGACTCTCTCCTTAAAAGTGACAGTAGCAGAACGCCTCTATGACTCCATACCAAATTATTATCCTGCAAATTCAATTTCTTTTGTTCCATGACTGTGTAAAAAAAGCCATGCTTTTCTTCGCTCAGAAGACAGAATTGACTATTAAGAATCAACCCAAAGAGAAGAGACAAAGTCAGAAGGACAAAGGTCAAATAAGAAATGTGCGCCTGAAATGGAAATGAGGTTGTATTTTAAGAATACCAAGTCAGACAAGGACTTAGTATTAAATACAGAACATGACAACGCTTATTCTGATACCTCACTCTTCTCTGTGGTCTAAATAAAGTCTTTTAGAGAGTATGATCGCAGCCAACACACAGGGATCTTCATTTTACTAAAATGTTGTCCAAGAAGTAGCATTAGGCAAGAAAGGATCCCATGTTCAAGACGAGTTCAATAGCTGGGGGCACAGGGGCCATAAAATTTGAAGTGGGACAAAATGCAACATCCTAAGTGGTTCAGATATGAATCAGTTCAGGACTTAAAGTGTGGGAAGAAGTTGGACTTTCTTGATTGGACCTAATATAACCTTCATTGCTTTGCCCTCTCTGCTACCAGCTATTGCTTCACAAAAACCTAAATTTAAGCAAAATTCAGAAGTACCTATGTAAGTCGGTGTCTTGATAAGGAATACACCACGGCCAGACAGACTGCTGGATGGCACCCAAACTTAATAGAACTCTCTACCTATTTTTTGTCTCAATCTCATCTTTAAATATACATAATTCTATCAATTAGGCTGTGTATATTCAAGAGATAAACCATAACATCAAAACGAAAAGGTCATGAGAGAACAAAAGTTTGATTGTCAATTATATTCAGCTACAAAGACTTATGATGTTCAAGCCCCCCATTTTGAAGTTTCAGGAACGGTTCACAGAAGTCTACTGCAATCTCCACATCAATGGGCTTCATTATCTAAAATAACTTGGTGGATTTTACACTGGTTATTTTCAAGGACAACAGGTAAAACTTTTTTCTTTCCCCTACCCTAAACAGGGTTTCATTCTTCATGCTTCCTATCTGTGTCTGTGTCCACTTGACTATTTCCTCTATCTTAGATTTCTAATATACGTATGATACAAATAAATTACCTGTGTTCAAGAAGCATTTGGACAATGCTCCAAGATGTATGGTTTAATTTTTAGGCTGCCCTGTGGGGTATCAGGAGTTAGACTCAGTGAACCATAGCCCTTAACAGTCCCTTCCAACTCAAGGGGTTTCAACGATTTATGTGGGAAGAATATACACAATATTGCATAGCATTAGTTTTGGAAGAGTTCAGATTTTAAACTCTCATTATTATTGAATTGATACATTCTAACAATTATTTTTTTTTCTCATTTGGGATTATGTTTAGGAAAATTATAAAATTAAAAAAATGAAATAACAGCTGGTGTTTCAAAACGTTAAGAACTGACAGGAAAGGTGGACTAACATTTACAACCTTTTCCTCATACTTCTAACTGTGTGAATTTGTTCTTATACTTTTTCTATGTAATAAAATCAATGACTACCACTCAGTAAACTCAATAAAGCAATGTATTTCTATTTTCCCATTATTAATATGTATGCATGTCATTTTATAAGCCTCAAAACACACTTAATCCGAGACCTGCTTTCCTCTATGATCCAATACTATACCTATTATTTTAGAACACACCAACTGGCAGTAGGGTAGCAAAGATGATAGAGTAGTAGCTATCAAATGACAAAGAGTTTCCTGTTAACCTGAAGTAACAAAAATAAAGGCACACAGCCACCCACATTGCTGTCAGTGATCTTTCCTTTGGTATTAACTGCAGAATAAAGGATAGCTGCTGGCCTATATTCTTAGTATAGCTTGCACACAATCTAGGATAAGATTGCTTTTTGCAACAATCATGCTGTCCATGAATATAAAGTCACTGAATTTTTCTCCTGAAGCACAGTTAGTTATAATTACACAGTAAATCACCTAATCCATCCCATGCCAGAGAACAGCAACAAGCCCAAGTTGTCCCTTACAATGAGAACATGTAACATCTGCTACGGTTTGCAAAATCATAGGGTTTGGGGAAGGAAAAAAAAAGCTAGTTTGGGAGTCAATCAAAAAGTTAATTTAAATATGGGTTGGGGACAAATGTAAGCCTGATGAATATGACACATTTCAAGTATATGCAAAATAAAAATTATGAAGTCAATCATGTGTCATTGTGTCATTTCACTGGAAACAGCAAAATGAGTTTAATAAATACTATTTCCTCTGAGAAATAGGCTACCAAATTTCATATAGAAATTATTTTTAGATGAGAGCTTAAAAAAAAAAAGGTAGCGTCTGTGTCCTTCCATTTAAATCTGGTGCACATCACAAAATAGCCCTACCTGGAGCTGTGGGGTTATGAATACAGCACAGCTCTGATTCTCAACTAAACAAAAGGTAGCTTTAGAACATTCCATTTAACATGTCGCTGACGAGCATTTCAAATTCATGTGAATACTAATGCCTACCTAAAGCAGAAGCAGCAGCAGTTTTAAGACATTGTTTTCTTCATACAAGCTTCCTAAGCACAAATAGTGAAATTAACTGAAATTGGATTTGGAAAGCCTACAAAATACTATACTAACCTTATATAAGGTTGTATGAGTTTTTAGACCTGCTTGTTTTCACATATATGAAATAGAGAAGTTGAAAAGAGTTGATTAAATAAAGCAGGCAAACACACAGAATAAATGAATGTGGGTTGTTTTGATGTTTTTTGTTGGTTTTCTTTTTTTCCAAGTGACTGGTCCAGTATTATCTGCTTTAGAAATTTATAGTCCTGTAAAAGTTGTGATCAAAGACCTTAGGAAACATGCAACTTCAACAACAGTTGAGGGTCTCTACTAGAAGACAATGTGAAGTTTCACCTGCACTAGCTTTCTTTTGCTGTTACGTATGAAACAGCTGAGTTGATGACATTTTCTAAAACACTTTAATACAAGCTAACAAAAGAGCTAGCAAAAAGGAGATTCCGGTATACTCCAACTAAGCTCTCCATACTGCTAAACAGCTACTATGATACGCACCACCTTTCTAGCAGGTCAGCAATAAAACACTGTAATAAAGTCCGATCAACATGATTTCTCTGTGCTTGTACACCACTTTCCTCCCCAAGCCCCACCAGGTGGCTGTATCTGTGAATCCAATGAGGAAACTAGGAAAATTCTATAACTACATACCTGCTACTGATAGATTAAAAGCAAGCATAAAGAACAGGTATTATTTTTTCAAAAAGAATGTAAGAGGAACTCATTGAGAGATTTGTACACTAGATACAGATTTGAAAAGACAGAATAATCAGTAATTTGGAAACTATCAGATTAGCACACAAAAAAGAGATATGAGGGCATCTCCTGACTTCAAATTATTTGTATAATATTGTAGCCAGATAACTAAAGAAAACCCTAGGCACTAAATGCTATATCCTTACTACAAATCCATAACCCAGCAAACAAACCCATAACTATCTGAGACTTCAGCTGGATTCTGACAACAGGAAAAGAAAAAAGAATAATCTGTTTGGGCAAGTGATTCTTTTTTCAAGATATATCAAAGCTGACATGTAGATCAGCTGAGAAGTGTTTGCACTGCAGCAACTGCTGCTATTTAATTGTCAGCCAGGCAACTAACAATGTTTTGTAAAACAAGAGATTAAGACCAACTCAAAAGAACTCTCTATAGAGACTACAGCAGATGTTTATTTTCTGTTTTTAGCACTGTATCTGCCAAAAATATTTTGAGATTAATTGGTTCTAGCAGTTGCATACAGAAAGGATATACTTAAATATCAGCTCTGGTGCCTTAAAACATATGGGGGAAATAAATGGCACGAGCTGGGCATCAACCAACACCACACAACTGGCTCTTCAGGAGTCATACCGAGGATCTATGATGTCCGCTTTAACCGCCTGTAGCAGTTTGAAAGTAATCCAATTTAAAGAATGCTGTCGCAAACCTAGAATCAACCTGTACTATGAACGGGTCTTTTACAACACTACAGACTTTTTCTGGTTCCCTTAGTCCAGACAATAGTCTTGTTACTGGCCCCCTGAACCAGCAATTTTTAGAACAGAGTGGTAAAATTGAAACTTGATGTCTTGCAATGCTCCAGGAAGTTCTGTGTGGCTTAGGGGAAAGTAAGCAACAATTTGCCGTGCTAAGGATGCTGCATTTTTGACTCCACGTACATTTTTATTTTTTAAAAAATGCTTCAGTGTAGCCAACATCAGTCAGTCTAAAGACTTTGCCACTGCCAGTATAAGAAGTTCTGAACTACTTGGATTTCTAGCCTGGACCAAGTGTTTATACTACGAATCAGCCTAAGGGCCTTACAGCAGTATCGCAGCTTTGACAAGACTTCAAAGAGGACAAAGTAACAGCCAAAATTAGCTCTTGTACTGGAGTGTCAAAACCACAGTGACTTTCTAGGTCAGTTTCTTATAGTATAACTAGTACTTCTTAAAACCCGTGAAAAGAAAATAACACTGGCAACAGCTCAAGAAGCTGTTTTCTCCATCTCAAGGCTACAAAGAGCTTACAGAGACTTTCCATCTGCAGTTCATTATACTCTTAATATTTTTTTTCTCCCCTGTTCGGAAAAGAGAACCTGTTTGGGCGCCAAGCTAAACCAGAAGCATAGAAGGATGTCAAAGTCCAGAAATTAGTTTTTAATCAAGACAATTATTGTTACAATTAGCTCCTTAGTTGTAACATTTACTGCAAGAACCTATCAATCCATTCAGGGCAGCCTGAACTGGCCCGACTGTATGCTTATTTTCCTCCAACATCACAACCCTCCCAATCAGAATGAATCCTCTTACACACATTGTAAGCATCCATTCAGTGGAAGATTAGCATAATATTAAGGCCATCTGAAGTACAGAAATGAACAGCACTGAATGTTTTATTGTGCAGCCATTTGGTTATGCGCAAGAGGGAATAACCCAGCCAAGACATCTGGCACAAATTACAATCATTACCATTTTTTGCACAGTTTTAAGAACTCTGGTCAGCACCTGCATGTCGACGTGGAAGTCGCAATGCGCTTCCAGGGCCTACTCTTAAGGAAAGTCAGTCTGGCAAGACTAAGGAACCAAAATACCGATCTGCTTTGGCACAAAATTAAGCGGGCACAGAATACTCCACCTTCCTTATAAAGCTCAATATTACAAGGCTAAACATCCAGAATTTTTTTTTTTTTTAAATGGAAAGGGCCTATTTAAAACAGTATTCCTCCCTCTGCTAACAAACCTAATATGACTGTCAAGAGATACCACTCTACCACTTGTAGCTGGCTACTCCCTTTTTCTGTTCTGGCTCAGAGAAGCTGAAAGCATGAATTAAGTCATATTCAGAGCTGTCCCAATTCACCTACCTGATATAGGGATCCCTCCCAGACCTGTGCTG
The DNA here is from genome assembly GCA_033628505.1 of Tringa tobata. Lineage (NCBI taxonomy): Eukaryota > Metazoa > Chordata > Aves > Charadriiformes > Scolopacidae > Tringa > Tringa tobata. Next base: position 206,307 of record JAHREE010000309.1, on the reverse strand, counting down.
TGTTGTGGTGGGAGATTCAAGTCCAAGAAATTACTATTTGAGGTGGGATTTGCTGTGTGGTTCAAGTGCATGATGCTATTGCGTGGGAAGGCCATCCAAGGATAGCGAGCTGCTTGGCCTGGAAAACTGAAGGAGTTGTAAACTGCTCGATGTTGTTGAAACTGTGGGAACCTCTGTGGCATGACTGGAAAGGTGCTACTGAGAGAGTTGGCATTTGTGGGTGCAGCAGGATGCAGGAATCCAGAGCCTGGCCCTTTGGCAGTTGTAGTGTGTGGGGTAGGGTTCTGAAGAGATGTGGGCGAGAGGGAAGGTTGGTCTTGGACTGACAGTTCCTTCTCAATCAGGTCTGCTAAGGCTTTGCGGGTGATGTCAAAGGGGTCAAACCCTAAGTCATCTTCTTGCTGTTTGGAGGAACCAAACCCAAAAGCCGCTTGCCAGTCTGTGGAGGAGGATACTGGTATAGTTTCTGCCGGAGAGGAGAGGAACAGAATTTAGAAAAGGAATTAGTAAGCATTTATCCATACAAAAATTTCAGCCTTGGTGTACCTGAATCTATGCTGCCAGTTATTTTTCATAAAATACCTCTTTATACATTCCCCAAAGACCTTACTCATCAGCTTAGAATGCCATTTCCAGATCAAACTGTCACAGATACCTACTTAAGGTAGAACTAGCAAATTGTACTTCTGTAGTTCAGGAACTACAGAAAAACCTTGTCAAATAAGTATTTTCAGTAATAACACCAAGTGGAAAGAGACCAATAAACACTTGCTTAGAACCTACTTTACATCCATATTTGATGGACGTGTGACTAAGCAGACTTTAAATAAGATTTTTATTCAGTTCAGTACTTTGCTTTCAGTATTAATGCTGTGCTTCAGTTCTGCTGTGCAAGAAACGTGGTGAAGAAATGCTCTCTCCCAAAGGGGGAACCTCTGAGCAACGATTAAAAAAAACAAAACAAAAAAAACCCTGACCATCTACCATTATGAAGGTAAACATGCCAAATTCTTGAGTAGACACCTTGATACAACAAAAGGAAATAAGCAACTGCATTAGAAGATATTGTTAAACATTTTGAGACAATGTTGCAAGGAAAAAAAAAACGGGTTATCAGAATTTCCTTGTATTTTCAATTATTACTTCATTTCATTATACTGTTTAAGCTCCTTATTCAGGTTCAGTTTCACTGTATTTTTCCTCAAAATTGCGGCAATGGAAGCTGATGAGTACAAGGTAGTATCACTCACAACATCAACTCCCTCTGCTGGTAGGGAATATGGTCTGCTTTAAGTAGTTAAAATTAAGCTCAGTATCCTGTCAGAAAAGAAACTTGCTATTTTCCCCTCTAAAATCCATGATGATACACAAAAAGAGTTGCTAGACAGAGAAAAACTTGTCCTTTGTATTTTTATTTAAATAGCAACCATACATTTTACATTAATTATGAAATAAAAAAGACCTCTACTACATGGAAATTGTCTCTTACTGCTACTTAATCCTCACAAAAATTGGTGCTTATAGTACATTAGTAGCAGGCAATTTCCTTGGTAATAAATATTGTTTACAAAGAGGATTATGACATCCAGGTGTCAGAGAAACATCAAAAGAAGACTAATCACTAAGTAAACCGTGTCCTAAACTATCATTTACATTCTATTTATTAGTGATATTGTTTCATTCCATTTTCTAACAATGCCCTCAGATTTATAATTTCTGAGCTCTTAAATACTGTTAAACATTACCAAGACTAAATACATCTAAAGTGATGTTTCATTCACATGCAGTGGTATTTCATAGGAAAGTACCTGGAAAATACAGGTATCTTTCTGTTGATGCAATTAACTATATTTTTATCTTTTATGAATATATATAATCTCACTTCAGAAAGAGAAAGATTAGGCACCTTCAGATAACCATGCAGGATACTAAAAGATTTCTGAATTCACCGCATAACTTCTGACATTAGATTATCATACCAACATATACTGACTCTGTGTATTTCCCCATTCCCAATAAAAACCTGTAACATTAAATATTAAGCATACATGTCACATCCTATTATTTAGACAGGCACATGGCTGAGAAAAACTAAAATAAGGACCCTGATAACTTAGCCATGCAGCTGGAAAACTCTGCAAAGTCTGTTCTAAAGAAGAAACCCTTACATCAGTGCAATAATTTGTAGTTAAGTGACAAATTTTAATCATTCATGGAGGATGAAAAAACAGTATGGAGCAAGTGCTACAGTTTTTGGTTCTAAACAGTTTTAGACATCAGTTCCAAAAGCAAGGAATACCCAACCATGTCACTTGTATACATACCTGATGTGAAGAGGCTCTGTGGTTCTGGTGCTGTGGGCCAGTCATTTGAAGTCTGTGGAGAGCTGGGGAATGGAGGAAGCCCACTAGGGATGGGGTTAGGGTGCCGAAAGTTGTCAGAGAAGAGTGACTGTGATTCTGTTACAGCCCCTTCAAAAGGAGACCGTGCACTGTGATTAGATGAACTGATGGGTATGACTGGATTGGGTTTTGTTAAACCAGGCGGTGGTGAAGGTGTGTCACTGTTTGTTATCTACAGGCAAGAGGATGAGAAACAATTAGGACATGAGTGTTTATATATAAAATATTTTTCACTAATACAATTGAAAAGTTTCCTCAAAACTTTTGGTTGCAATTAGATTAGTTAATATAAAGCTCAGTATAAGGTCAAAAATACTACTGCTATGTTCATTTTTGTTTTAGTTTTGTTTATAATTATGATACGCTTCAGAAAGTACTTGCTTCTTCACCTACAAGTTGCACCATGCTCTCAAACTCAGTTCTTACTTTCACAGCCTTTATATTTATGTCTTACCTGCTGGGAGCTGTCACCATTTCCTATACTGAGGGAATCTGAAGGTTTGTCGATAGGGCTGCAAAAGTGGGAAGGGAAAAGAGACAATAAGACACTCAGGCATTTAACGTGAAAATCAACAGTTGCTTTCATAGTAGTAGAAAAGCCTTGAAATAAAGACAAAGCAAAATTAATTAGGATGAATTAAGAAGGATATAAGTCCACTTATTATTTATGAAACTGTTTTAATTATAAGCATTCTAATCATTTGCCATATATCGCAATACTTCTTGCCACCACTCTGCTTGGTGACTACCCTGTTAAGGAACAAAAGGGAAGTTTTAAACATGATCATAGTAACTCTATGTCATTCAAGAAAACATGACTCTTGTACTATAGTAGTAGTCCATAGTAATCAGTTCCATCTATGCTACTACTGGAGAGGAACTTGGGAACAGATTTGTTTTCCAAATACCTAAGTTGTTAGTTCCCACAAAAGTCCTAAATAAATCTGGGGAGAGATAAAAGATTAAAATAACTATTTAGTCCTGGCAGCAAATTAAACTTCCCACCAGCCTTCAAGCTTTAACTAGGACAAATTAGTTCCAAGGTAAAAAAAACTGAGTTTTGAGGTGACAGAAGGGGAAAAAGGCAGGAAACAGCGTAAACAACTTCCCACAAACATAAAGAGAACAAAAGATAACATACAGCAAAAAGCCACCTCAAAAAGCTATTCACTGGGAATTCACATGACTCAGCTGAAATGGCACATCTCAGGACACAAGATGGTGACAGGCATCTGTGACTTGCCTTAATATGCTAAATACCACACTAATGAAAGAGTATTAGATCAAGTGCAGGTTAAAATCTCTGCTTTACAACTTCAAGATACTTGTTTTTATCAGCCCATAGGACAAGATGCACAAGCATCAGGCCGCACAACCCAAAACACTGGTCCCACAATCAAGGACCAGAAGTAGGAACACAAATTTCAGTCGAGAGGCCAGAATGTGATAGAAGTCAAATTACAGGCATGACGTGTTAGCACAAGATGAATATATTTAGTAATTATTTTAACTGGGTGCAGACTTCAGATTCTAGCTACACCTTTTTTCAAACACCTCTTGCTGCTGCAAAGTTTAAATATTGCATAGAGCCACAAACCAAGGTCAAAAATCCGTAAGATTTGAGTTCTCCCACATTTGTTCTCTCCTAGAGAATAGAACAGGAGAGAACATAACTGGAGTAGAATAACTGGGGTAGAAACCCAGGAGAATTATTTCTTCTCCATCCTAATCGTACAAGAGTGATCTTTTGATAAAAACAATTTTTGTGCAGAAAAACACTGATTGAGTCAGTATCTCCAAAAGATACCTGAAGCTGAATTATTCACGATTATAAAAGAAAAAAAATCAGAGGAATATACTTGCAAACAAGCATTACTCTAGTGAAGATTTACAAATACTTTCTACTCAATGATCAAACATCATAAATAAAGTTCTTCCATTTGGAACAAACTGCCTTGGGTTAGTAATTCCTGAATACCTATAGCACAAAAGTTTGCTGTAGACTCCTCACTACACAATCATTCTGATTGTAGAGCTGATATTCCAGCCAAATTCTTTTCCCAAAGCTGCTCACAAAGTCACAATGCTACAGTTTAAAAGAGTGTGCATAAGACAACTTTTAATAACAATTTAAGTGCTGAAAATATTTATTATACTTGGACCTGCCTAAGGAGCCTTTAATTGTAAGATTGGCTTCCAGCCCTCAGGAATGAACAAGATTGATTATCTGTTGGCTACAATATTTTTACCTACTGCAAAGGGGTGTAAAGTACTGACATCGTGGTGAGACACTGAAACAGGTTGCCCAGAGAAGCTGTGGATGCCCCATCACTGGAGGTGTTCAAGGCCAGGCTGGGCAGGGCTTTGAGCAACCTGGTCTAGTGGAAGGTAGCCCTGCCCATGGCAGGGGGAGAGGAACCTGGTGATCTTTAAGGTCCTTTCCAACCAAACCCATTCTATGATTATATAGATTTCAGAAAAGATAAGGAGGAAGCTGCATGTCACTACTGAGATGCAACCACAGTATCTCTGATCACACCTCAACAGGACTGGTGTCAAGCCTAACAAGAAGGTACCACTTTCAACAGCACTCACAATGTTAATGCAATCTAATATTGATTTAAAACAAAGGTCAGCTACCGCATCAGCAACATGACTTCTTGAAATATTTGGGTTTACCTTGTTATTTTCCCATCCAACCCTGAATGAGCCCAACTGATAATACCTAAGGGGGCCCATAAAAAAAAAAAACCAGCATGACTACAGACCACCATCAGAACTGCCAGTGATGCTTATGACGGAAGAGGACACCAGTTTCATTCGAGGAGGGCACCAAAAGAGGGAAAAAATGTTGGTTAGCAATAAATAAGTTATCGCAAGCAGATGAATTACTTCCTCTCCACAAAGAAGCCTCAGTTGAATCTGCTGCCCAGTTGTTCCTGTTACTGAGTGATAATTAGGGCACCTTTATCTCTGCAGTTGTGTTTCTGGAACACACCACTGTAAAGAAATAACTGATATGCAGCCCTGAAATTTAGCTTCCTTTTCCAAGTGAAAAGCCTCCTGATGTAGAGCAGCTAGCGTGCTAATTCTGTGGAAGCTTCTGTGTGGAAATGAAGGGCTTGGCTCTGGCTGGGACCATGAAGCTATATAAGCTATTGATCCCCCTGTTATTCAAGTTTTCCTCAGCCCTTACCTGTACCATCACTTACTAACTTTATGTTGGGGTTCTCGTGCACAATCTGCCAATCAGTCTTTTTGACATGGGCTAAGCTAAGCCCAGCTTTTTGTGACCTGATCCAGATTTGAATCCAGCTCTCCAACCAGAGAGAGACTGGAGAATCATTCCCTCCACACCAATCAGTGAGAGAGAAAGTAAGCTATCTGAAGTATAAAAGGCAGCACAATTACCCGAAATCTGAGTCTGCACCATCTGGAGTCATGTGTTCTGGGTCTGTGCCATTTTCTAATATAGGAGGCGTTTTCCTGTGTTCCATTGTTAAACCGTTGGCTGATTTACTTGAACTCTGTAATGATGGCCAGGCATCTTTGTTATTACTGTTGGGTCTGGAAAAAGGCAAGAGTAAAAAAAAAAAAAAAAAAAAGAAGAGTTCAAGTTATGAAGAAAGTGTTTTAAAAATTTTAAGCACTGGGGAAATAAATCCTTGTGCCAGACAATCCATAAGAATAGATTTATCTGGATATTATTTCTCAGATTTTAAATGGTGTTGACTTAAAAAAAGAGCTATTGGGGTAGGGAGGGGAGAGAGAAAACTGGGGGGAATTCCGTTTTCTTCATTGAATAGATTGGACTTCAGCATTGGTGAAGCAGCTAACTTGTCCATTTAGTGGAAAAGAAAAAAAATAATAAAAAACCCAAAACAAAAATCCATCATCAGCTTCAAGTATCCAGACCTACACACCTCCTTTATAATTGTTTGCTTTATCCCGTAAGTATTTGTAAGTTCTGTAAGTCATGAGCTAAATCACTTTTTTAAAAAAAATAAATAAACATTTTATATTCCAGGCCCTAACAAGCCTGTACCCAACAGATTAAGTTTGTGCTTTACGCCTGCTACCCAAGAGTCCAAAGCACAGCTTTACTAACAGAGCCTGAGACCAGCCAGATGAACACACTGTTCACTGAAGTTAGTGCTCTCTTCACTTCTAGTTGAAAGCCATAATTACTTCCCTTTTATAAAGTAACACAAAATTTCATTTCAGAGTGCACATTAGATGTGAAAGAAGCTCAAGAGATGACTCAAAGCCCAAGTTTTTGCTGAAAATAGTTACATTTTATACAAATCGAAGCGAGCTGGAATATCATCTATAACTGCATGTGTTCAAACACTGCATTTGCTAACCCTACAATCTTACTGTAAAAGATTTGCCTTTGTGTTCTCCAATTCTTTTACATCAACTCTAGCTTTTCATTTGTTTCAATTAGGATGCTGTTTTTAGTGTCCAAGTGCTGCCTTCATAAGGAATAAGCTTTTGAAAAAAGTTTTTTTAAATACATATGTTCCTCCTGATGCCCCTTTCATTAATATGTTCTTAATACAGAGTGCAAAATATACTCTACATCTCTAAGTCATTTTAGTCAAATCACAGTCAGAATCTGAAAATTCCCGTAGCTGCTTATAGCAACACAAGTGTTTCCTATTCCTATTCAGATAAAACTGGTATTACTAGACAGCCTCAAATCTTAGTTAGTATTGTAAGATTTGCTATTCTACCTCCATCTCTTCTCATATACCTATACAATATGTAGAGATGAGAGCCTTAATCTGATTTACGGATCTCATCTTTGCTTTGTACACATTTGAAATAAGAAATAGTGCAGTGCATTGATCAAATATTGAACATCAGAGGATGAAGACACATCAGCAGCACGGTGTCAGCATTTAATATTTTCACCCTTACAAAAAAGGGCTGTAAATCTAGATATAACAGGAGTTCCAATCCATTAACAGATTTATTTTAAATATAAAAATTCATGTCTGCCCCAGTGCAAAGTCATCTCTGTATTAAAACTAACTTTAAAATGTCACAGTTAAAAGTCAGTTTTACATCCAAGGAGAAAAAGTAAAGAGAAAGAAACTTTTATGTTTTGGGGTGGGCATTTGTCCACATGGGTGGTTTTGTTTTAAGTTCAAAGCTGCATGCTTCTAGAAGGCTATTCTCTAAAAGACCAGCAAGTGCTTAACAAGTGTTTCCACTTGTAGTATAAAAAAGCATTCATTTCAGATCTTTAGGAAAAGGTCAACAGGGGGGAAAAAAAAAAAAAAAAGAGCTTGATCTGTTTGAAATGTGGACTATACCTCTTAACTGTAAGAGAATGCAGTCACTACGCCTATCAAGTGACATACCAAGAGATGAATACTCACACTCACAAAACAGCACTAGAGGATTTTAACATTTGCTATCAGCAGCAAGAATAAAGGTCTGCCAGTAGGACCTTTCAAATTACAACACAATCGTGAAAAGGCGTTTATGGAGTTTAAGAAACTGTTTTCTATTACTGGATATTTATACTATTTAGAACTCAACTTCTGTCCAATTCCAGAGCAAAACAGAAATCCTGCACCCCAGAAACAAAAAAGCTACCACAAAATTATCAGAGGTTCTGACAAAGTGCCAGAAATATTAATATTCTATCAATGAATCAGACAAAACCAAGAACCCAACTGGGCAGAAATCTGTGCAAGAGAACAATACACATTCACTGGCTCACAAACTACATTTTGTACTGATGAACAGGACTTGAAACATTTCAAAGGCCCAGCTGCAATAAGAAATTCACTTTGCAGCCCAAAAGGTGTGCCTAGCATCAGCAAAGAACAGAATCTGTGTTGAGATGATACCGTTCAGCTGACAAGAGAAATTAACTCCAGACCACTTGTTGCCCTAGAGTAACATGCCATTTTTTCCACAAGTGCCAAAATGTTAGCACCACAGACTGGCTAAGCTCCAATTCATAATTGCTTTCTGAAGGCTTGAGATTCTACTGCAGTTTCAGACAGAGCATTCTTTCCTCACTGGTATCATTTGTTTTGCTGGGATCTAAATACGTTTCAAATTAAGATTAGTTCAGACTTTGAACATAAAATAATCGATACCCAAATGCAGAAGTTGTGTATTTGCTTTACTTACTGCACTCTACCCTGCAAGTCAATATTGAACCAGTGCACAAGAAATAAGAAGCAGCACAGTCCTTAAGGAAAGATCCAACTGGAGGTCCTGACCTCCAGTCATATGCATATGACACTTCTTCCAGAAGTTAAACAAAATAATCCCAGTACAGAAACCGGGATACCATTTCTAGAACTATATTCTGGTTATTCAAACTCCATTGGCAATGTTTTAGATATAGTACCCACTTTCTTGCTTAAACTCTTGTGCAGTGATGCTGCCAGAGTCAAACTGTACTCTGAAGAATTCAGTAGTGGATAAACCAGTACACAATACAAACCCTGAGTACAAGGCTAAGGTGCATACAAACTGCGATCTAACTTTTACAATCCACTCTGCTCATCTCATTATGAGAATTCAACAAAAAGAAGTGGAGGAAATTGGTAACAGTTTTTATTTCTTTATCTTAAATTTGACATTTGAGTGGATAATTCATGTAAGGACTGATGACCTCAGGCTTTCAGTTATCTTTGTATGACTCTGTACTCATATGGACAGAAATCTTTTCATAACTCACTGAACAAATTACTTAAACAGAGTATTATTTTAAAAAGCTCTAATAAATAACTGCAATTACAACATAGTGAAAAATATATAATTTAAGTTCACTAAATGAAATGCAAGAAATCTTTTATTCACATCTTATGAATTCTTACCCACACAAAAGACAGAAACTGATTTTACTCTCAACCGCCAAGGTCCTTACACTTAATGCAAGGACTGCACTATAAATCACGATGTAAAAAAACCACAATAAGAAACATACAAATACTATAAGGTATCTCAGCTGTAAGAGTACAGACTGCATTCATCATGATACCGTAAGAATAAAGCTGAAATCTGGCCTTTAATAAATATTATGTCATTACGCAAATATGAAATACAAGTTGTTCCTTAAGAATAAGAATACCTTGTTCTGAACTAGTGTCCAAATGCACACATAGAAAAACATTTCTTTACTAAGTAAGATTCACACTCACTCTGTCTTAGAACAAATTGCTGCTTATCTCACTGCACAGAGAAAACCTCTATCAGTGTTCATCATATGGCCACTAAAAAGAGCAGGCAACTTAGGGGATGCAACAGGAATAAGAATGTTGTCTTTGGGAATAGCCAGAAAGAAAGCGTAGCCAGACAGCCCAGCATAAGTACTTACGCATCATACCTCTGCAGTGCTGTCACTTTGTTCTTGTTCTTGTCAACTGTACCCGTAGATAATTGGAGAAAGTTGGGGTTTAGTTTGTATAATTCTTGCAGTAGTTTCTGTTCGTATTCCTGGTGCTTACCCGCCTAAGGAAAGAGAAATTTACAATGAATACCGGTTTGACATATATATATTTAAATATATATTTATATACGTTTAATGTATATTTAAGATATTCTATTTATATATACTTATTTATATTCAATATATATTTATATTCAATACATATTTTATAGATATAAATTTATATATATGTAAAAAAATGTAACTATATACATGCCAAAGCTTTGCAATTGAACTCTACAACTTAACAGGTCACTCCTGACAAACTCAAAATAGTGCTTCTCAATCACAGCAGATGATCCCAATAAATCAAAAGCTTGCCTAGAAATCACTTGGATGTTTTTACCAATTTATAATTTTGTTCAGATCTCTCAAGCAGAAAAATACTTACAACCTTATTAGAACTTGCTCTTCAGGTCTAATCAAGAACTTCACAATATACTTTCTAAATCACAGGCTGCTAAATTTCCAAGGCAGTCTGCATTTGATGTATCAACCATACTCAGGTCTTCAGAAGATAGGAAGGAGCAAAGAGTCTCTCTTAAACCAAAAGTTCCAAAATGGAAGTAATTTTATATTTGCTTAATAAAATCAGCTGCGGTGGTTTGAGTGTTAACTATGATGCGACAATGAGTATATTCTGAGCAATAACTGATAAATCATTCTTTTTAATAACTGAAAACTTGAAATACTCTTTTAACTAACTGGCTTAATTGACAACAATTTCTTGCTTTCAAAAATTGAGGAGGCCCAATCCAACTCCAGAATACCGAATCTGGTGAGTGAAGGAAGAGAGTATTTTTCAGGCTTGCTTATCTAACACCTGAAAAATTCAAGATGAGCACTCACATTTTTTGCTATACCACTCCAACTTTATATTTTGAAGTTAAGTATTGTAATGAGTTGAATCACGATGGAAAATAGAACAGTGAATCTGAAGTTATCAATAGCTTTTATCCAGAGCTTCCAGATACTAAGAGAGACCTCCTAGCAAAGGGAACAGTGCCAAGATTTATGGTCAGGCCTTGCGAATCTTAAGTTTGGAACACTTATGTTATAAAATAACACATGTTCAGTGTTAATTTAAAAGCTCTCACGCTACTTGTACACCAAAAAGTTATCATTTGTACATTACTTAATTCATTCCTTTTATAAATGTTTTGTTGGAACAGGAATGGAATTGATGCACAGGCAATGTGGACATCCTCCTAGAAAAATATTACAACCTAAGAGACAACTATTACTTCCTTTTCTTAAAAAAAAAAAACCAAACCAAAAAAACAGAACAAAACCAAGCAGGAATGTTTGACAAAATTCAAAAGATAGTACTCTTGAGAAACTAAATTCCCTTATGGGCTCCTTTAGAAGGGTAACTGCATATCCCATTTGAATACTGCAAGTCAGTCAAACATTATAAATTTCCCCAGGTTTTTTGCTACTTAATTCTCCAATTCTCCATTACTGGTAAATTTTGAACATGTCTTTATGTAGTAAACCTACACAACCCTCAAAAGAGCACTGAAACATAGAATCATAGAATAGTTTGTGTTGGAAGGGCCCTTTAAAGGTCATGCAGTCCAACCTCCCCTGCTATAAGCAGGGACATCTTCAACTACATCAGGTTGTTGAACTTCGTGAGGTTCACATAGGCTCACTTCTCAAGCTTGTCCACGTCCCTCTGGATGGCATCCCATCCCTCAGGCATGTTATCTGGACATTGAGCCATTGACCATCTGGATGCAACCATCCAACCAATTCCCCACTCACTGAACAGTCCACTCATCAAATCCATACCTCTCCAATTTTGAGCGAAGGATGTTGTGGGGTACCATGTCAAAGACCTTAAAGAGGTCCAGAGAGAAAACATACATAGCTCTTCCCTTATCCACTGATGTAGTCACTCCATCACACTCCATCACAGACGGCCACAAGGTTGGTCAGGCAGGATTTGCCTTTGGTGAAGCTATGCTGGCTGCCTCAAATCACCTCCCTGTCCTCCATGTGCCTTAACATAGCTTCTGGGAGGATCTGTTCCATGATTTTCCCAAGCACAGAGGTAAGACTGACAGGTCAGTAATTCCTGGGGTCCACCTTTCTACCCTTTTTAAAAACAGGTGCAATGTTTCCCTTTTCCCAGTCACTGGGGACTTCACCTGACTGCCATGAGAGACTACCATTACGGAGAGTGGTTTGGCAACTACATCAGCCAATTCCCTCAGGACTCTGGGATGCATCTCGTCAGGTTCCATAGATTTCTGTATGTTCAGGTTCCTCAGATGGAAACACCCGATATATACATCATCTTACCCAATAGTTGCTAACAAGCTACTATCTACAGTAGAAAAAGTGTGGTTCTAGAGCATGGTTCACCTAAATGCAATGTTTATGAGATAAGAGGGTTCCCAGGGTGCAGTATTTCTCCATCTACCATTAATAGCATATAAGTAACTAGCTCAGATGCATAACTGCAAACTTTAAACAGCTGAGTAAGACACAGTCTCCCTCAATAACTCATCTTCCCTAATACTTCAGTGGCAAAAGACTGAGTGTCATGGCCAGGAACATCAGGCAAGTCCTAAACTCACTTAGCCATCACATAAATATGAGAAAGAAACAAGATTAAAATCCTATAGGAGGTTGCAGCAATTGTGCCAGCAAACCAGAGGACAAACTTAACATCTCTAACCTACCTGACCTAAATTCCCAACTTCACTTTCAGAGACTTCCTGGAATTCTACCAGTTCTTTTCAGTTTGTCACAATGTGTAGCTCTGTTAACAACTATTGAACCTAGAATGTAAATTCATCCATTGATAATTTTAGGGTTTTTTAAAAATAGAGAATCAAAGTCTGTGCAATGAACATTCAATCTCATCAAATGGAACTGTAAATTCATTGACACTAACCCAAACTCCAGAAAGCTGGTGCACTGAAAGCACAACGCACTTTTCAGTAGTTGTATAGTTTCCAATGATTTTCAAGAAAGCATTATGAAAACAAGAAGAAAAGTTTAAGGAATGTAACAAAGAACAGGAAAGGAAGATTATTTTAAGTAACCAAGATCAAGTATAAGCTACTCAAGACTCCTGAAGGAAATCATGTGAAATTGAATTCCTGGCCAAGGTATATAGCCTATAAATTTTAACTGGCAGTTCGACTAGAGGACTGACAGATTGCCATTGTCTTCTACAAAAAGAAAAGATTCTAAAGAAAAGATTCTGTGAACTACAGACTGCTAAATTCAACCTCCATCCCTCCTAAGATCAAAAAGTCTGTCTATGTGGAAAAAAAAAGTTAATGGATAAACATAATCTGCTAGGAATGAATCTGAACATCTTCTGCAAAGGGGAATCCTGTTTCACCAACGTGATGGAATTCTACAGTATCAATAAGCATGAATAAAGATGATCCACAAAGCTTTCAAAAAAGGCTTCCATGAGGGTAGTAAACTGCCATGTTGATAATGAGTAACTATGAAAGAACTCCAGACAACTCAGCAAACAAGCTTTACCAGAGACGTGTCAGGTAACACACCAAGAGAAAAGCAGCCTAAACCATACTAACACTAGCATTCTACTGATCTGTGAACTGGCTCTTACAGCTCAGAGAAGAGATATTGAGGTTACTGCCAACAGATCTCTGCAATTGTTAGTTGATTATACACTGGCAAGCAAACAAAAAAAAAGTGCTGAGCATCATTAGGAAGGGCACATTAAAAAAAACAAACCAAAAAACCCCACACCACACTGCACAGAAAACATTAAGGACTTAAACATAAGGACTATTAAACTTTGCTTCCCACCACATCATCAGTATGATGTGTCTTACCTCTGCATCTCAAGGACACAGAAGGTAGTGAGAAGGGCAACAGCAATTATCACAGAAAAGAAGGAAATGCTTTATAAGGAAATTTAGAAGTTCACAAACTGTGATTTGGAAAGAAGACACAAGAGAGACAAGATCAACTTTTACAACATCACACAAGCAATGGGTAAGATGAATAAAGGCTTGGCTTTCAGCAAGTACTACAATACTAAGATTAAGGGACACTGGACAAAATTAACTGGAGATCAGTTTTACACAGGCAAAAGAAAGCACTTTACAAAACAGCTGGTGAACTTCTGGGGCTTGCTACCACAAAAGACTATTAGGGTTGACAATATCAGTAGGTTCAAAATGGACTAAATTCATGGCAAATAGCTCTATAAAAAAAACCTAAAAAGCCTAGATAGGAACATACCCTCAAACAGCTCTACGTGGTGTGAGAAAAACAGGGAAATTAACTGGGAAGGTGGCCTGGTTTGCAAGTTCTCCTTGAAGTTTACCTCCTATTGCCATTATCTGTGACAAAATATATACTACAGGGACTATTCATCTGAACCACCAGGGTATTTTTTCAATTAACTAAAATGTAGCTGAAATTCTCAGAAATAACTGATTTGTGAAAAAAAAAAGTTTGATATAGATATTCTTCCTTATTCTCTGGCTTATATCAGTCTAGCACATTACATGGTTTAGGGGTGGACTTGGCAGTTACAGTTAGCCTTAATGTTTTATTTCCAAACGGTTTCTATACCTTTCACAGCCTAAACAGGGTATCTGAATTCAGACAGCATGGTCAAATCACAGTACAATAGTTAAGCCACGATAACTAGCCAAACACAAAACCTACAGGAAACCCCAGATCTGCAGTAACTTCTTTCACGGGTATTTAAAATAACACGTTACCTTGCATTGGTATGAACAAAGGGCAAATAGCTACCTCAAGGTTATTTGAATTCTTGGCTAAGAGTTTATCATCTTTTTGACTCATGAACACTCAGAGGACTTGTTAGCCTTTAAAAGCAGCACACAGTGAAAAAAATTAACTAACTGTTCACTTCCAATATCCAACTGGTTAATCACCTTTTGGATTTCAAAATTCATCTCTGCTATAACATTATATACATATTAGATTAAATGATATACAATAAAATACATATATGCCACATTTCATGTATTTCTCATTCATTACACTTACCTGCATTTCTTCTTTTGTGAAACTGGCTGCTTCATCTCCCAGTTCATGTAGATACATGCAGTCTGGTTTTGGACACTGCATATTTTTTAGAAAATAACTGCAATATTTTGTTGTACCTAATGATGCCTGAAAAAAAAAATAATTACGTAAGTACTGGAAGTTAGGAATGCCTTTTATAGGACAAGAAAAAAAAATCTGTATTTGCTTAAAAAAAAAATAAAATTCCTTCCCAAGATTTGGAGTTCCATGATAATTCATTTTTTGATGCAGATGGACTAGGAAATCCATTTGTAAGAAATCTATATACTTCAGGATTAGATAATTAGGATGTATTTCTTTTTTCATCCAAAACGCCAAAATAAGAGCCTCAGTAAATATTTGCATTAATAATCATAAGAAGCCAAATAAGTAGTTACGAGTTTCTATTACATGAACCTGGTTAATGTTTTGTAGCAGGGTAAGGAAATGAATATTAACTAGATGATTTTCTATAGCCACCAATTTGGCCACATCAACCTGAATACCTGTTTACAGAGATAACAAAAGGAAAAAACTTGCATGTCCCAGGGACCTTTTGAGAGATGTGGTGTTTAGACTACAGAAATGCTCTATAAGAGCAAATAATCAGGTTTTCACACTGTGCTATTAAGCTATACTGCAAAAAAATCCCACAAAAACCACACACTGTGTGGAGGGGATGGCAGTGCATCTCTTTGTCTCAAACTTTTGTTTTACAAAGTTACCTGCTAATCCCTAAAACACTGCCTGCTGGAACCTCTGTGTTAATGCTAAGAAAATAGGTCAGAACCCAATAAACTGGACATTTTTGTTAATCAATACAGGCATATGCATACAAATAAAATTTTATACTATGTATTGGTATTAGTGCCGTAGCACATATAAATAAGAAAGTAAAAATATTACCACCTTAAGTGTTCTGCCGTCTACCACCACATTATTGACGCACTGTATGGCTCTAAGAGCATCTTCTGACCGGATGTAGGTTACATATGCACTGGCACTTGGACCCTAGAAAGAAAACACAGCATATTTTTTTTCATCCCCCCAGACAGATCTGAACATTAAGTTGCTTTTTTAACATCTCACTTCATAAACTGGTATATTCACAGCTATTTTTTTTTAACAGCAAAACTGACAAAAAAATATAGAATTCATAAACATCTAGATGCGATGCATAAAGAATGGGGAAATAAAGAAATGCATCAAAATGTTGCTTGAAAGTTTTAAAAATACTTAATTAGAAGCATTTTATCCCTGAAATGCAGATTAGTGAATAAATGCCACATTGCTGCTGCTCTGAAGGTCCCCACCCTGTCTTCTCAGTTTTTAATCTTTCTACATTGCATCTTGCATCCAACTTTGAGAGGTTGATTGCACAATGCTTCAGTAACTAAAGAGTAATTTGATTTTTGCAGCACTATATTTTTTTTTCTTTTTACTTCTTTAACCTATTGTTTAATCAGAAATAGGGAGTCTCAGATTCATTCCGCACACATGTATTTTCTCTAAAGGAATAAAAAAAATAATCACAAGGGCCTTTGACTTACCTGTGAGCCTGCATATGATGTGCTGTTATTAATGACAACTTTATGTATTTTACCAAACTTCCCAAAATATTCTGGTCGTTTCAAAACCTTCAAGAAAAGAAAGTTAAAGTGGTATACCAGAAAGTTAATTCATAAAATGCTGTGCAGCTAAAGCCTTTAAATAATAAAACATAGTTCTTTTCTACAAAAAGGAGGAGAGCATGTAGATATAGATTTATTTCACAATGTAAGACATGTGTTACTTGCAATACAGAGTACATTGTCACCGCAGCAAATAACTTAAAGGAAGGATATTCCATGTTTTATGTTGTTTTTTTAAAATTTCTTTCAGTACTCAGATTACCCAACCCTACCCTGGCAAGATACAACCCATTCAGCATGAAATATTCCTGTATATATCTATTTTATAATTTGAGAAAAAAAAAATAATCACCAATTCAAATTTAAAATAAATAACCACCTTAAACTTGCATTCAGATATATTAACTGGTAGGAACAGAATGCTGAATCCTGACTCACTTGCCCCAATCAAAAGAGACAGTGAATAAACCAACAATTCACAGGGGCAAGAAAAAATGTTTCAGAATCAACATCATGCTGAAATGAATGACTGAATCACATCCCTGAAAGAAAATGAAAAAAAAAAACACTCCTGTCTTGCCCTTCCCTGCATCAGCTGGTAGTAACACACTATTTAGGGATCCTGTGCAAAGCAGGGACATCTCTAGCATATTAAGCAACTCTGTTGAAAAACAGTTACCTGTGTGCCAATGGAACTGGCAATATCTCTGACACATTTGGTCAGCAAAAGCCTTTCCTTTTCTATCCTCGTGATAGAAGGAAGTGCAGAAGTACCGACTCTTCAGATTGAAGCTCAATAAGCTAACGGTATTTTCAATTCTCACCAATAACCTGAGAGGTTAAAAAGGACTATTTGTTTCCCTAGCTCTGTCTTCATATTAACACTGGATAGTACAGTTAAACTGTACTGATCCAAGAACTTCTTCACCTAACCACCTCCTCTGGCTTTTCAAGGGAGCCTCAATGTCTTCATTTGGAAGATTCTGTAGAACTACAGGGCACGCTGTATAGACAACCAGTCACTCGCTGGTCTCTTGCCTGCTCTTCACTTGATCTACACCCTCTTGAAAGATCCTACATCCATGCTCAGGCATCATTCCACAGGAGACCAACAATCCTGAGTGAAGCGGAAGAGTTTCCTCAACTGTCTTGCAGACTGTACTCCTTGTAAGATATGGTGGCAGGGCCTTCACAATTTTCACAAGAGCATACGTATCAATAGAAGTGGATCCACCTGTACTTCATTATGATCCATAGATATATTTCCAGAAACAGCAAACAGCAGCCAGTCTCCCCTTCTAAATCATCTTTATTTATGAAGGGGTTTTTTTTGCTGCTTAAGTGAAAAACTTAGAGTATATTGAATACTCTTTTTTTTTTTTGAGCCCATCTCTCTCTTTCATGATAGATTTCTTGGAAGTCAAGTCATCTCAGTGCTATATGCAATATTCAGTAAGTACACGTTATCTTCAGGTATGTCAGTGAGAATATTGCTATTACCAAACCTAGTACAACACCTTCACCTCCCTCCTACACCAATAAGCCCACTTCTAATTACTTCAAGTATTCAGTGTGGAATTATTTAAGGTTAAAAAAAAAGAATTAACTGTGTATACTATTATTTCTTTTACTCACAAACCCTCTATCTGGTCAAAGAAACTGAATACATTTTTCAGTAATAAATAGCACCAAGCCAGTGCTGACTGTTGCAAATACTTATTCCTATATTCTTGTAGAGACTAAGGTGTTACACACTAGCTCAGTTTAACTTTGATTTTCTTCCTCCCTTCATACTCCCCTCTACCCCCCTCCACTAAAAGCTGCTTTTTACATTTGTTCTTTCCCATTCTATCAAAACGCAGCCCATACTCTAAGTCCTCAGAAAGAGCCACTTCTATTTGAGATTTCTCCAGACAATTTAGTCCCATCAGGTGAACTTAGCTTGGCACAGCAGTTTTGAAGACATTTATCTTATCCTGTAGTACATTCCCTCTGTATTCTAATTCAGGGTAGTTTTACTCATTAGCAGCTGACTAATGATGGAAATAAAACATGTTAAACACAATTAGTTTTCTCAAATGAAAAGCTTCTTTTTGATGATGCAAAGTAGCAAACCAACTCTTTCCTAAGAGTCTTCCTCTTACTAATTTTTTTCCCCTCAGTCTCATGCTCCTTCCTAGTTGCACTTCAAGTGTTGGCTTTTTCCTTCTGTCGCTACACGTTTGTGCTACACTTCATATTTGTTCTTTATAATCCAATCCCAGTTTAGAACTGGTGGCACATGACAGCTGCATAGCACCAGCAGATTCAGCCTAGGAAAACGAGCACCTAAAAAATTCCTTAAGCTTATTTTTAGCTTAACAAGCCATTTTTAAACAAATACAAAGAACAATTTCCTTAAAAAAAAATAGAGCATCCGTACTCCCGAAAACAAAGACATAAACACTTATTGAGGTTATTTTGGAGGAGGAAGCTGAGTAGGTTCCCTTAAAAAGAGAATGCCTCAACAGCAGTGAAACCACCAGGGAGACAGACACAAGGGTATTCCAATGGTTCCTTGACAGTAAGTTAAGAGCAAGATCTGCAAGTGTGAACAGCTCACCTCTGGATCTGCTAGGCGCTGAGATAGTCCTACCACGAAGACAAGGTTCTTCTGTACAACCCGTACACTGGCCAAATGTTTGCGATTCTCTGATATCTTCTGTTTCCTCTCATTTTGTTTCTGTTTCTTTTCATTTTTTATCCTTTGCAGCTCTTCCTGGGAGAGTGGTTTGTACACTGCTGGATCTTCTGGATATGGCTAAATGTAACAAATACCATTAAAAACAACAGAAATAAGAGACAAAAGCATTTGAAAAATCATTAATCCCGATATTTTAACGCACAAATTTCTTTCTTCTTTTATACTGTTCTGACTGTTAGGGCCACCCACATTACAGTAGTAGCATATTCAGTCGTTTGGGAAAGGTGAACATTTCAGGTATTTTCATGGATTTCTCCTATTTACAAGCATAACACTGATTTAGGCAATAGCCACATTCTAACCCAGCTGCCTAGTCAGTTCGGTAACACTACAGGCAGCTGCAACACGACAGCCAACACATCCTGTTAAGATTTCTCTAACATAGCATAGTAAGCAGGCTGAAAACATGCCCTGCATATTCACTTTATATTTAGTTGTCTGAAACAGATTTGGATACTTAAGTGTATTAACAAAGTAAAGACTACAGGATAAGAAATCAACATACAATTTCAGTGGCCCACCAAGTTCAAGACAGTAACACCATTAAATGGCTCAATCTTTACATGGTTAACTTCTCCTACTGAAGAAATAAGATTTCAATTCTTGCCATGCTTGTCTACCAG
Source organism: Tringa tobata (assembly GCA_033628505.1). Taxonomy (NCBI): domain Eukaryota; kingdom Metazoa; phylum Chordata; class Aves; order Charadriiformes; family Scolopacidae; genus Tringa; species Tringa tobata. Next base: position 186,412 of record JAHREE010000309.1, on the reverse strand, counting down.
TTTGAAACTTGGGCTTTGTCTTCCCTGTCCAAAGGTGCATTTTTAACCTCAAGATTATCATCTACAGATAACTCGCCAAATACAGACATAACACTAGATTTTAATCTCAAAAGTATCTAGCAGAAGTACAAGTGTCCTCAGAATTACCTAGAAAGATTGCTCTATTCACACAGAGTGCTGCCATAAAGGCACTATTTTAGCCTGGTCTTGTAGACTACAGTGCACTCTCTTTTTGTCCCAGATTATTCCTCATAGCAGTTCCATATTCCTTACCTGTCCCACTTTTCTCAAACTGAAAAGTTAAGATTTCACACTTTATATACAAAGCAATGCTAAGCACAGAAACAAGTATACAAAAAAAAAATATATCTCCAACAAAAAAAAAAGTGTTTCTAAACACTGAGATAAAGTAAGAAAAATTAGAAGAGTACAGGAGATGTGCATTAAGGTAAAGACTTAAGATAAAGAAGTTAAGCTCACCATTATGCTGAACTAAGTTCTTTCTTTGTACTACCATAACCAAAGGTTTCAGTGTGCAAGACCAACAAAAATGAATTTAACTTTTTCCTGACTGTCCTCTGTTAATGGTAGAATACAACACTAGTTGTCATACTAAATGACCTGAGAAAAAACTACAGCAGCAGATGAAAAAAAAAAAGCATATATTCCACATACTTGCATCATGCTAGTAAAAGAGCCACTGAGTGCTCAGACCTGCGTATATCCCCAAACAAAACAATATCCTTTTTACAGTTTAAAGAGTTTAAAGTTCAGCATCAATATGCTACACTTGAGACATCTTCTGAAAATATGCTGCAGTTGACTTCAGCAAATGGCATCTCATGGTTAAACACCAAGCCCACTGGAAAACGTTTTTAGTATCACAAAGGAATTTAAACTTGTAATATACTCTAGCAGTCACCCAAGTTACACAACTAAATCTTTAACATGAAAACACAATAAGGACTCAAGTTACCCTTGAAGAACAGATAAAACCATACCATTTCTTAAAAAGTTATGTTATTCACAAGAAACACATTTCACAATGTACTTGATGAACAGCAATCACCTCTTAGTAAGGTCATTTGAGATTAGCTATAACCAATGATTATCTTGAGTTAACACATGTACACATGAAGACTTCAGAGATGCAGAATAATTCTGCAAGGCACTTCACTTATTTAAGGAGCTTCTCGAAGTCTGTGTTAGACAATCACGTAGAATAAAAAAAATAAATATTTTGTTTTATGGAAGAGAAAGACTGCTTAGCAAAGATAGCTAATTCGGTTATTACAGTCAAGCTGAGTTCAAATAGGGGGGCTGGAACTTGATGATCCTTAAGGTCCCTTCCAACCCAAACCGTTCTATGATTCTATGATGAAGTTCACCAGTATAAGGTAGATATAGTTCCACCTCTTATACTATGCAAGGCAAGGCTTGCAAGTGTGCTGCTCTCTGGTACTGCACAAGAAATGAATTAATCGTTTTCAGTAGGTTCAGTAAGGCTCCTGAAGGTCCAAGGAAACTACAGTAAAGAGTGCCAAAGTTCATCAGCTCCTTTCTTGTCAATCATAGCCACATTCAGACCACATTCTCAAATGAGAAGCGGGTCAGTATGCTCCTTCTCTGTAAAGCTATTTGCTACCAGAGGTCCTGAACATTAGTCAGGAAGCATTCTGGGTAGCTCAAGCATAACCCTGTGCGGAATGTTTATTTGTCCATAGTAAAACTAATAGTTTGTATTTGTACAGGAGAGCACAAGAACTGCTGGGAGGCACACAACTAAACAGCAACTTCAGAATCAGGGAAGAGAAATATCTTCATATCAGCAGAATGTGTGAGACTACCTGAATTCAGATTTCACTCATTAAGAAGTAGCAGCAGTTGATTTGCCACCAGGGATAACAGCACTTGTTTGAGCAACAGAGTAATTAAAAATTCTTGCTAGATACTGCAGCACTGTATTATGTAGGAAATGTATGTTTATCACTCTCATGACATGTTTAATGCTTCTAAGGAATACGAGTAGTTGGATATCCTGACTTGCAGGACCTGCAAATATATCTGCGTGCACATCTTGAATCCCAAGAATAAGTCAGAAACCAAATCCTAAGTAGTTATAGATGATTTTGCTATGTATATCCATGTGGGAGGATGACAGATAAGAGATATTGAGCATTTAAGGAGGAAGGCAGGCAAGTAAGGACAGTACCGACATTTAAGAAGCTAATTCTAAAAAATAACAGCTATTAGAAAAACTGTTCCTTTCAAATGAGGACATAAAGTCAGTCTATAAATAGGACAGTTTAGACTGGACATTAGGAAACAATTCTTCACAGAAAGAGCGGTCAGACACTAGAATAGGCTGCCCAGGGAGCTGGTTGAGTCACCATCCCTGAACGTGTTTAAGAGTAGTTTAGATGTGGTGTTGAGGGATATGGTGTAGGGGAGAACTTTGTAGAGTAGGGCTGATAGTTAGACTTGATGATCCCAAGGGTCTTTTCCAACCTGAATGATTCTATGACAACAAATGATTTCATCTGCAGAGTGCTTGCTTCCCACAGCATGGAAGTTCACGAACTGACATGATATTTCAACTATAGATAAAATGCATGGAGGGAAGGTTGGTGGAACGTGGCTCTGAAAGTCAAGCAAGGTGGATTGACCACTGGTGTATCTCACAGTACCATTTCATCTGTTTACTCTGTCCAATCCTACAAAATAGGGGTAGGCCCAAAGGTACCAGAAGTTCTCAGGTCTTTCAACAGCTAAAACAACAATGCTACTGACATGATACACCTCACCTTTTTTTTTTTTTCCTTTCACAAGAAGCATAAAATATTTGTTTAAGCTACTACCACTGATTCCTTAGCTGGTAGAGGATTTGAGATCCAAGCAAAGTAGCTACATCAAGCATTATCAGCATTTATGTATTTTCAGACACAAGACATTACTGATTCACTAAGTTTAGCTGACAGCCTCCACTTAAGTTATTCACATCATCTTCAGCAAAAACCATTGAAGCCATCTGAACAAGATGTACCAACATGGAAAATGACTGGATTTTGTTTACACTAACTGCAAGTTGCTAATAGGAACTTCATCAGAAGTTCACATGTCTCTTCCATAGTCTCATTTCTTTAATCAGAGATGGCCCTTGATGAATTTCAAGTCTTTCTGACTAAGGTTGTCTTGTCATTTAAGTTTTGTTTTCTTTCAGACTTTTTTCCCCACATTTTCCCAATTGTTGAAAGCTGAGCTGGCATTTATCAAGCACTTTGCTTTTGTCATTCCCAGATGGGTCACATTCCTTCCACACAATGGATGAACCAACATTTCCCAGTTGTTGCCTTGCTACCGAATAGGTTCTGAAATGAGAAATACAGAGAAAGTCAATAAGGTTTATGCATAGTATACACCATACTACTTGTATCAAGAATAAAACCCAGCAATTTCTTATATATTTCTAAGTATCAGTAGTTGCACCAAACTACTCTGTTGTGGGATTAAAAGCACCAGAGGAAGCAATTGACATTTGGAGACTGTGCGTTAAGAACAGGTGTTTCTTTTACACAGAAGCAGGAGTAGGATAAACACAGACAAGAATATGCTTAAAACATGTCAGTTTCTTGGTCATAAAACATAGCAGTTTACTATTTTCTTCATCTCTAACACAACATGCTAGGAGGAATAAAACTCCCTAAATCAAGGAATTGGAGAACAAGTCGAAGTCACATCATAGAAACAGCTGTGTATCAAGTTATATTATTTGGTGGACAGGCAAAGGAATTAAGAAATGTGAAGGAGCTAGGCTTTTTTACTGTTGGGATTTAGAACTTGCCACAACTAAGGTCTGAGAATGCTATGCTCTGTTAGAGCAATACAAGTGACTGAAATAGTACGCATTATTCATATGACAAAACAGCACCAAGGCCACTGAATTTTAAAGAAAAGAACAAAGAAAAATCACTGCAAAGATAAAAATCACAAGGATAAACACTAGAACCAGCAAGTCTAGTGACCTGTAAACCAGCTTTTGGCTACAGAAACCTCTTTTGAGGACAGCATATTTTCATTCTAATTTGACTAGTTAGCGGCTATTTCACTCACAGTTAAGAAATCAATTGCCTGGAAAAAACAGGAAGGCTTGCTTAGCATCTTACAATTGACTACACCTACAATTCTGAAGGGCATCAGGAACTCAAAGCAGGTCAATTCTATTTTTTAAGGAAGTACTTTTTGTAGTTAATGAATTAAACAGAAACAATTTCCGCGTATTTCAGAAGATTCAGACAAAGTTTAGAAAGCTTTTAATGTGTTATGAGTAAGAAGTACTAGTTTCTAACACCTTTCAAGTGAAATTCTTACTTTCATAAATCAAAACAAAGCAAATATTTACCTGTTGCTGTTGCTAACGGGAGGAAATTTAAGACACACTAACTCACTTGGCTGCAGCTACATGAACATTCTGCACATGCAGATGTTAAACTATGTTCAAGAACACAAATGTTCAATGTATAAAATTTTCAAGCACACAGTGTTTTCTGTTGAGTAGAAAAAACTGCAAGCTAATATCTTCTCAGAAATAAATTGGAGAAGCTTAGGAAGATAACAGCACACATGCAATGCATAGTTAAGATCTATCAAACTAATGGCGCAGGCACCACTGCAGTGAACTATTTTATCACAGACTTTTCCAAGATCTCCAAACCTTTCTATCAAAATCCCTGGGTAGGTAATTTCTTCATTACTTCTTTCCACAAACTAATGATCAAACCACTGGAAAACTCACATTGCATACAATACCACTGGCACAAACAGCAGTTTTCTATTATGTAATTGTGTGTGAAATAGCCTTGTTTTAATGTACGTTTATTTACCGTCCATTTTGCAGTAAGTATCCTGTACTGGTATACACATTATAAACATGTTGGAACCATAGTACCTACTATAAACTTTCCTGCCAAAATTTTGTTGCTTTGCCATTTTCTGCACTTCAGCATTTTAAGCTGTCACAATCAATACACCCTGTAGTAGTTATGAATTAGAAAACCGCTTTGATCTTTTCCCCAGAAACCTCACCACACACAGATAGAAACTATTTAGACACACTGCACACAAAAAACCATACCTGGTTCAGAAGGTCCAGCACACTTTAAAAGGTGGCTTCTTCAGACTTATTGGATGTTGTCATCAACTGTGTAGCTCGAAGTGATTTACTCCCAAGATCCTGATGGGGTCCCTGCACCACAACATCTTTCTCTATGTCACGAAATGAGTGCACTCCTTGGCCTCCTCCATGCTACAGATGCAATTCTATTCAAGAACATCTTGTAGTCCAGGGATGAAGAAAATATCATGAGCGTAATCCTCGTCCATTGTGAAAGATGATGTCTCCCTCCTCTCCTGGAACAGTCCGTGTGCTTCATTCTGGTTGCAGCACTCATTCTAGCTTTACTCCCAAAACCGTTTTTCTGAGCAAACTGTATCCAATTCAGCAAAATACTTGCATGTCCAATCATACACCAGATTATTCCACATTAAGAAGCTCAGCTGTGGCAGTATCCATATTTCAAAGCATTCAGACACCCAGAGGCAGTGAGTAACATTTGCTTCCTTGATTTTTCAGATGTATTCCACAAATTTCCAATAGCGAACAGGCAGAGATGAATCAAATAATTGTTGTCAAGAACTAGTGTAATAAATCCAGGTAAATGAAGCGACTTCGACAAAGAAATTCCAAAAATCTCATGTTGTACCAAAAGAGTGGAAATTTGCTTGTACTATGAAAATGACTATACAGCATGCGTCATCTACATCAGGTATCACATGTAGAGCCTGATTTGGCTGATGACAGGTGGATCTTCCGTGTAGAACATACAGCTCAAATAGAGCAGCAAATTTGTACAATTTGTTAACAAACGTATGTTGCTGTGGGAGAGCCTTCAGGCTCACAGGGGCATCCGAACACAGATGAGCAGTGATAGCTCTAGTGTAGCCAAAGCCCAAAAGAGCAGCAAGAAGTGCTTATAGAAAGCTGTGGCAGTAAATAAAGATAGTGAGACCAAGTAAGATTAACTTGGGGTCTGAAAGAGGAGCTCTAACATGAGAGAGGAAGCCAACGAAGGCATAAACTGAGGATAGAATCACAATCAAAAAGCAGGAGAAAGAGGTGACATAAGTAGCTGTGATTACAAAAAGAGGAAGGCCTGGCAAGAAAGTTACAATCAAGGGAAGTCATTACAGTTAAAGAGAAGATGATACTGAGAAAAAATTTTCTTAAACACTGAAGATAAGGAAATAATGAGGTTAAGCAAAACACTAAAAGGAGGAGGAAAATAATTCAAAGGAAAAAGCAGGCAATTTAGTGAAGCTGAAGTTTATAGTTGTGGCCAACCAAAGCATCAGCCAGACATCAATTAAGAGACAGGGAGAAATTAAGTGCGACTCTCAAAGTACTACCTTTAGCATTTGACAACAAGATCAGAATATTAGACAAATAGACTTAGCCTAGATTTTGAAATGCTTTTAAGTTTAACACCATTGGACATATTTTCCAAAGGTTTTACATGTTTAGTGTCCAGAAAAAACATGGATTAAAAGCTCCAGTGCCACAAATAAATCAAGCAAGCTCTTTATAAGCTTGCCTCAGACAGCTCTGCTAGTTTAGCTGAACCTTGGACCTCAGCAAACCCCTGATGCTGGAACCCTCACTGTCTTTCCTGAAAAGACTTTGTCAATGCATGAGCAACCCAACTCAAAGGATTTTTTTTTTTTTTTGGCGGTTCTCCCAGCATCAGCATGCCTTGGTTCTGATCCACAGCTTCCCCTATTAATCCACTTCTGAATTTAACAAATCAAGACTAGCCGTAGCGCAACAGCTTCAACACATACGCAGATAGAACCTGAAAGATCCAACACCTCACCCTTGACCCAGGCCATGGCTAGATGAATGTTTCCCCGAAGGAAAAGGATGTCTTTGGTACCAACACAATGCAAGAGCCTTGTGCTATGTGCAAGACAAGCTGCTGTTCCGGGATATTTACCTTTCTGCAAGCAGGACAAAGTCCATTCTCATCAGTACGGATACGATGCCAACAGAAACGGCAGATTTGGTAGCCACAGGTGCAAGGGAAGAAGTTGATGTCATCAATTTCCAGAGGCTCCATGCAAAGGGGACATTCCACAGGGTCTTCCTTAGCATCAGGGCTGCGAGACATCTTTATATGTTCGCAGAGCAGCAAAAGTTTATAATAACTTAATAGACCAAGAAGGTCAGCACTTGAAGGTCTGCAAGAGAATTAAAAAAAAAAAGTGATTAATATACTTTTGACCACCTTTCTTTTGTACTTTTTAACCTTTCAGTTCTTCACCACTTTCCTTCACCCCACACAAATTATGTTCTCACAAATTACTCCCTAATAAACTTGGGTGTCTTTTCCTACTCGTAAGTCACACAAGTAACATGAAAGATGGTACTGGTGACATATCTCCCTACCTGGGCATGCAAACACCACTTTGGCAGGTCACTAGCCTATTTGGGTTTCAAACTGTACAGCTGCAAAGAAATGCTTAAGAGTGTACACCATACTTTGCTTCTAAGTTCTACCAGCTCCTTTAACTATTGCTTTCTTGAAATCTTCTGCAAATCCAAAGTCAAAACTTTTAATGCACAACTTCAAGATTAAGATTAATTTATTCCTTCCCTCAGAGACTTGGAACTGTCAGAGATTTGGAAGAACATTTATGTCATCCATTCAGACTTTTCAGTAGAGTTCCACAATTAACAAACAAAAACAAGGAAAGCTTCTACTCAGGAGGATTTGTTTCTTTGGCCATCTCATTTTTTGGTCAAGAGATTGATCTCAGAGATCAGCCTTAGGACTATAGCCAAAATTTTTCAGGTACACAACTTTCTACATGGGTCAGACAACTTTCATTAAGTCATTTATGCTTTTCATCAGTATCCAATTCACACCAAAGCCCAAATATATGCATGTAGTTGAAAGAAAACCAAGTTTTAACTTAGAGTGCTGAAACAACAAGGTATTTCTGCATCAGAATCATTAAGAGAACCAAAATTCAGGTCACCATTTTCTTAACTAATTTCTTAAACTCAGTCATTTAAATATACTTCTATTCTGTCTGTTTAAGAATGCAGCACAAGAAAGTTACGTTCAGACTCAGAACAAGGCACACACAGTCACAGATATTCAATCAGTCTGTGGGTTGGTTTTCTTCCCTTTTTTCATCTAAGTAACACTCCATATAGTTGAAGTTGTATCTAATCTCAGCAAGCTGTCTTGATCTGCTGCACGCGATATGCACGTAGATGGGACAGAATTAAAGGGCAACAGCAGAGTTTTTCTCCTTTTGGAGAAAAACAAAGAAAACAAAGTCTCACCAAAACAAAAATCACTGGAAACCCACTGAAAAAGATATGACCAGAACCAATAGTTGGATGGTCATCCTATCTGTAACAAGATACACCACTTCTTCACAAATAAACGAGCTCAAAAGTTTTTTAAAAACCCAAAATTCTTTTTATGATTATGTCTTTCCCAAATCATCAGTCACGCAATTATAATTTAACCACATGTACACAATCTGGACTCCCCTCTACTGTCCCAGAGTGTTTTCTGTTTCATTTCTAACCAAGAACTACTAAATCATGTACCATCCAATCTTTCTCTAGGCTTCTCCAGAGACAAATTTGCACATCCACCTACTTGAAGAGTGATATTTACTCCTGTCCTTGGATGCAAGATAACAATGTTTTGAGATCAAACCCTTGCTCACAGATTTCTGCATGTTAGTGTTAACCTTACGTATCTTTGGTTTGATACTTTAATAGTCATAGAAATTCAGGCCTTTTTATTATCTTCCACGCTTGAAATCATACTTCCTTGAATGAAGTCTATCTTGTAAAGCCCAAGAAGTCCCAGCTCAAGTTGGGACCTCCCACAGGATAGGATCCATTTAGCATCAGTCCACAATACTTGTCCCTGTCCTGCACATCTCTTCAGGGACAGAAATTCCTCTACAAGCACCCAGGAGAGAGCCCTGAAGAGGCACAGCATACATGCACACAACTAAAGCACCGTCCAAATACACAGCAGAGTATACAGCTTTGTACAGGAACAGTTGCGTTGCAGTTAGTCCAGGCTACAGGTTAACCCATCTGCAATTTCAACTAGTTTGGTAGGGAGTACAGGCTCTAGGAACAAAGCGCAGCTCTAGTAAACATATACCACTGCCCTAGAGTTAAAAAACTTCCACTGGACGCTCACAGAAAAGTAAGGATGAGAGAATAAATTTTAGATGCGGTAAGCATAATTTCTCTATATGGCATGCAGTAGCAACAACACTGTCCTCTTTCTGACCTTCACAATGGTTAAAATCAAAAAGTTAAACTCCTACAATAATACGGGAGCTTTTACCTCATTATCTATGCTTTCATTAATGCTATATTTACAATCTTTTTGACAGGCCGAAAACCAGGTTCTGGAACCTTACCAGTGTTTGCTACAGAGAACACTAGCAGAATCTGACCTGAAGGAAGGAAAGGATTAGTTTGTTTGGGAGCTTTGTCTTGTTTTTAAGAACACATTCCCACTGGCTGAAGAGTGGGAGGGACTGTTAAAAGGCCACAGCACATTATTTAGTTGCTTATTATGCAGATAACACATATTTCTACAGCAACACTTAGATTTCCTGTAAACTTGTCACTCTCGTACAGCAGCAAAACCACTGCTATATGAAAATTACATTAAACCGAAGCATGGGATAAACTACACTCATTTTGTTCAGTTTAGATTTGGATTTGACTTTGCCGCAGATCTCCAAACAACAGGTCAGTAAGCAGACAGCGTATTCCCTTCGACTGTGTACTCGTTCCACCACGGGCTCAGCAGCTTTGTGCCTACTGAAACACGTCCAAATAAAGCTATACTGCTACTAGCGAAGCTGTAGTTAAAAGTGCAGTTTGGAAGAAACTTCAGCCACCACAGCAAAACTACTGGATTATGAAGTTACTATTTGGAATCTCCGCTAAGAAATGTCATCGGTTCATGTGAAAAAAGCATGACATATTAGCTAGTGCCTCTGGGATATGCAGACAAGCTCTAACAAAACTGCAACATGATTAACATTTATGAGCTGTTTAAGTTAACACTAAAAGTTCAGCAGCTGCTAGCAATAATGCCAATAGCTTCCTTCAGTCAGCAAATGGCCTGTTATTTTACAGCAAGGAGTAGAGAGCAGCTGTGTGTCATGTTTCTTTAAACTAAGTAGGAGGCGATATTTATTTACTTGGGAAAAGACCATTCAAGCATCCCATTTAGAGATTCTTCACTGAAACGTGTCTCCATTTCAGCAAGGTTTATGTACCAGGGTCTGTCTCTCAACTCTGCATCAGAACAACGCTTATTTTTTCAAAACAGGAATTACATGCAGAGTAAGGCATCACTAATGCCTTGTTCTCATAGTGCTGCAAAGAAACACGGAGTAAGTGGTCAGCTCTACAGCTATTCCAAACAATTCAAGATTAACGTCACAGGAAAAGTAACACAGCAATGGCAAGAAACAAAAGGCAGTATTACAGGCTGTGTTTAATCCAGAGTATTTGGTCTTTGGGATCAGGTTCAAAGAGACCAAATTAATAGCATCTCAGGAGAAGAAAAGGAGGAAGGTTGCGCACATGTACACACGTGATACAGGCAGCTAGAATCTGTCCATGCACTTTCCAAAACACCGACAACTGTAGTCAAACAGGGCTCCAACAGCTTCACATCCTGTTTACAGGAGACTCTGCCAAAACATTCATGCACACAGTGATGGAGCGGAGGCGAACAAGGTCCAGCAGCATCTTTTAGATTTAATGAATTGTAATAGGTAATAACCAAAATACAGAAATATATCGTTGTGTATCTTATCCCTTCCACCATACTAAGTTCCTTTCTTTTCCAAACACATATCGAAAATGGAAAAATAAAAAGATAATTTCTCATTAACTTTTAAAAGTGCTTACTTAGGGGATTTGACAGCTGTGTCTAATCAGCTTCACTGTACAATTGTTTCTCTTGATGAAATACTTCACATTTTGCAGTCAGGAAAAAGAGATCCTCCTATTTGAGGGTACTCACCTAAACACAATTTTACTTTTAATATAGCTAGTGATTTCAGTCCATTTATGAGGCAGATGTTGCCTTTCCCTTTTTTATTTTAGGTGAGCAAGTTTAGCTTTCAGCAGTTTATCTTCCCTATTTAATTTTAAAAGGGGTCATAAAAAAAAGGGGACGGGGAAAAACCAACTACTTTGTTATCCACTCTTTTTCCTTAAGTGCAGCGATTTGAGACTTGACACACACTCCCCCTCATCTCCCCATAGCAGACACCAGAACATCGCCACTTGCTAGCAGTTCATTTTAGTAAATGTGTCCCTTAAAGTTTGAGTCCTCCCCCAGGAGGGCAGTTAGCTCCAGGGGATACAGACACATTCGCCCCCTCACACAATGGGCTGAATCCAGCCTTGGTACTTACTTTAAGACACTGAAAGCATTACAGCCAAAAGTTGTCAAAATCTAGTCATGAAAAACCTGAGTAAAGGACTGGCATCCCAGAAAATTTTTGGAGACTTCGGGCTTCTTGAAGGAAAAAATCCAGACTTGTGTTAGCTAATGTTTCACTTAAAGTTCAAACATACCTGACACTTGAAGTGAAACAGGTCGGAGTCTATGCACCAAACCTTTAGTAAGGGCTCGTTAAACTTACGCAAACAGAAACTCATACTTTTTTTTTTTCCCGTGGCCTTGTATCTTTTGAAGCTCATCAGCCCCGTGAAGTCTCAAAAATGTGCTGCGCATGCTGCCTGCATAACACCACAGGGACAGCAGCCTCCTGAAACCTCCATTCCCACCCTGCCAAGGACCCGTTCCTTCTTCACACTTTACCACTGTGTGAAGTCCCACACACAGGCTGGACACAGAACAACCATTAGCTGTAGTAGGTTACCCCTTCCTTAAATCAGGGGAGCAGCAGCAGTAATTGTGTCAGCACGGGGAGGGGGCACAGCGGCCCCAGGGCCCTGCTTGGACTACCTCCTCCTACTAGTGACTGCTGAAAGGGAAGCAACCTTCAGCTCCTTTGGCCTCTGAACATAAAAAACCACTATCACTTCACTACCTTGCAGTGACCACTGGAAGGTTTACATCAAAACCTTTCATAGGCAGGTTGCAGAGAAACGCCCATTTTTACTTTTTTTAAGCACGCAGAATTGAGGGAGATCAGTGAGTCCTTCAGGGCTCAGACATCCCATATGGGAGAAAGTTCACACATACATGTCCCAAATCACAGATGGATGGTCTCATCATTAAAACATCTATCTAGTGTTGTGTCTTAATTAAGTCATCCATACAATTCAGGAAAAATCTGGGGAACTTCCCCAGGCCATCTCTTTGACATGCTACCCTCTTCTTGCCAGTCGTTTTTTTTTTTGTTTGTTTGTTTTTTTTTTTGTTTTTTTTTGAGTACTACACAAGGAGAGTGATCCCTTTCTCCCACCAGTCCTTCACTCACATCAAAATAGTGAATTTTACAATCACCTGGTTAGCAACACTGATGTAGGAGATGGCAGGAATGCTGAAAACAGACTATGCTTTTCTAAGTTTTATAGTGCTGTTACTGACTGAGAACAAAGACACCTCAGTGGCAACCGAGCAGCTCTTGAATTCATCCAAGTTAATTTTCAGTTGAGACAGAGGGAAAGTTCATTTCCTACTTCTTTTTCCTGACTGTGCTGAACATTTAAGGCAACTGTACTACTAATTCCAAATCATGCTCAGTGACTGCACAGTCCGTTTGTCTCATGTCTTCTCCCTGGAACAATGTTTAGTATTCATGCTGTGGTCTGCAGCAACACTTTGATCATGGTACAAGCAACAAATAAGAAAATGAAGAGGTAGATAAAATCCTGTATGTTTTTAAAGTATGACTCTGGTAGCTCAGTATTTCCAAACTGCATTACACTGATTAGGATTATCCCCAAGTTATTTAGCTCAAAGAGGTCAAAACTGAAGTCTATAGAGACTCCTCTACTTTAAGCCTCCCTGCAGGTGCTCAAGGAGTTCTGCTGTGGTTTCAGACTTTGAAGCCTGCCAGCATAAGTAGTTGTACTGTCAATTGAAAAAGACAAGAACTAACTATTTTTGTTGGGTCATATTTTGCCTAAATCAATCCTCCATCTAGTTCATCACACAGCCATGAAGCTTTCACCAGCACAGTGAAAACTGTGAAGAAACAGGCAAGTAGGGGTAGCGACCGCTCAAGCGGCATAGTCAGCAACAGTGCAAAACTCAGCCAAAGAAATCACTAGGTAAGTTTCAACCTAATGTTCTCAAGACACCCCAATAACAAAAAAGGAAGTCAGATGCCACCTGCTAAATTAAAGGGGAAGTAACCATTCTGTGTTCACACTGGGTTTATAAAAAAAAAAACTATTTCAAGACAGTTATGTGGAAAAAAGAAGAAAAGTTATGTACCCCAAAAATGCTTTTCTCTCATTTAAACTAAGCCAAGAATTGGTCACTGTAGACTTACTATTATTATAGGACTCTGCTTATATGCATAAAGGGCTACATACTAGCAGTGACACATGAATGCCAAGTAAGATATTATTTACTCAAATTACTTTCTTACACACCATGCACAGAAGCAAACTATTAAATTTTATTTACAAAGAAAATAGACCAAAGAAGATTCTGACAAATTCATCCACAAGCACGTAAAGCTTTGGACACAATTATCCAAGACTATGACACTATCCCAGCATCTAGGTCAACTCATTCAATGAAATTAAAAGCATAATATTGCTCTGTAATTGTCTAAATTAATTCCCCACTTTCATTCACATTAGAACTTGAATGCCAGTATTCCTTATTCTCTTTCTGCATGTCCCCATTTCATTTTTGTACCTATAACACCACTATATATAGACACAATATGCTGTTATCATTTGAATAACGAATTAGAAGTGGGCTATACAATTATTAGTTCAAATATTTTAAAAGCCTATGTCACAGACTGTGACCATCTAATATTGGTATGCATATGACAGCATGATTATTTCCAGCTCCTCAGGACACAAGCAGGAGGAACTGTTGCTCAAGCAACAGGTAGAACAAAACAGCCATACCTATACAGATTGGTACACAGCAAATTATATATCACAGATTGTTGTCAAAGAATGTTAGAGAGATCACAAACATATAAAATAAAAACCATAAAAATAAAAAAAATCTGTCAAAAAATAGATCTATCAGCTCCTGTTCAACAAGAAATATGTTCTATCTGAACTATTCTGAATTCCCCAACTCTCTCATTTCTGGGAAAAAGGGTGCTACTCCCTTTCTTGCTCTTTTTCTTCAGAGCATTTGCTACCAGTCACTGTCAGAAAGAGGATCTAGATAGATCAGCTTGCCAATCATGCAGCAACCACAGGCAGCTATTAAACAGGCTATTTTGGGAATGTAGAGTCTTTATTCTACTCAGGCAGCACCCTAGCACCAAAAAACCCATTCTGCAGTCGGGGTACCTACATATCAGAGTGCCATAGTTCAATTTTTCCATAACACTGTGTTCCCCTTAGTCCTTAGTAAGGTGATACAGACACACACACACTTGGCCTCCTTGTAAACCTGTAAAGCACTACTAGCACTGGAAAACTATTCTTTCCACATCCTAATGCATCAGTTTTGTCTGCATTTCAGGACTACCATGTTCAGTTCATTGTAGAAGACATTGTAGCACGGAGGCACTATCAGACAGTTGGAACAGTACACGGGAGGAAAAAAAAGTGTTTTGTAAAAGACAGGTGGACATAGAAATGAAAAGATTTGTTAATGCATATACATGCAGTAATTTGTTTGTGATATTACAACATTTCATTGCAAAGGTAGTCACTAACATAAAAACGAGCATCCAGCACCAGTGCAGAGTGCCCCAGCAGATTGAGGGTTTATAATGGGCTACTGCCATCCAGCCACTCGAACTCCTCACAGCACAGGGACCAGGTGAGTGATGACAGCTCAACATCACTGACCTGCGCTTCCATCTGTTTCACAGAAGTTTCCAACATCCAGTTTTTCTGCTGCTTTTACCTCTGCAGATCAAAAACCCTAGACACAGATGTTTCACTGGTGCTGTTCTTGAGTAAATCTGGGGATACTGGCTAGAAGAGCTTTAAGCTTCAATTTACCTTGTGTTGCAGCCCCTTGAACTGTGACTGCAACTGAAGCAACTCACTTATCTGTTATTTTCTTATCATTCTGCTGCTTTTTTACTCATCATATTATGACTTAAAATCACCAGTTTTAAGACAAACTGCAATTGAACCCTCCCTCCAATTCAAATTGATTTTAACTTTTCAACTGCAAAGTACATTTTTTTTTCCTATCGATAACTACTATATATGTTGATCTACAACTAAAAGGTTGTGTTTTTTTTTTTTTAAACCAACTCAGCAGAAAGGCTGCAGTACCCACACTTAAGCAGTTACTGTTCTAGTATGTAATATATTCCTCTGATTTTTGTTTGAGGGTTTGTTTCTTAATCCAGTATCACTGAGCATTAAATAACTTCTTTTGAAAAAAATCTACATGGAATTCTTAAAGTAGCAAAGTGTACAAAAGTCATATCAAACTCTGCTTGTAAGATAAGATGGTGTGTTCACAAAACTTCAAACCAATTTAGTTAAAGGTAGCAATGTTAACAGTAGGTTACATCTCCAAATCCTTCAAGATTTCAGAACTAATATAACATATCCTCATTTTCCTTTTCCTGAGGTTAAAAAAAGAAAAAAAGCTTTTTCACCTTAAATTCCTTCAGTAAAAGTGAGCATATCATTGAACTAGTAATTTAATGTGATATGGCCTGACTGTGCCTTTAAGAAAAGTTGATACAGCAGGTAAAAAGACTTCAGTTCTTTAGCTAGTAAACTCTGCTAGTATAATTAATGCTAGACCTCATTATTAGTATTAATCAATGTGTGTTGATTATATATGTTGACTACTAGAGAAGATGGTAATTTAAGTGACAAAGATCACTAGATAGAAGACTTACATTATAACACTAGTCTAAGTGATTTTGACCGGGGGGGCGTTAAGCAAACGAACTTATTTTAAGAGACAGACCAATTTTAATCTTCAAAACCCCAACCAAAACACACCAGACACTGCTCAAGTCACCACATCAGTACTACCCTTTCCCTTTGCTCAGCAGTTCAGACTGTTCTCCTCTCTCTCCCTGTGAAGCAGCTCAGCTCTCTGCCTGTCTCCTAGGCAGCCCTCTCTGTCTCCCACTTTCCATCAGTTTCCCCAGTGGCATTCAGCCTATTCGCGTTTTCCTAGGATGCCTTCATCCAAAAGACAAGAAAACCAGCATTTGCTCCAGGTTTCCAGCTGCAAGAGTTTTTATCAGTCTGTTTCCTTCTGCATGGAAGAAGAGAGGTAAGAACACGCCATTCTGCAATGAAAACTCCTTGTGCTAGCTTGTGTTAGACTGCATACTTAATAATGGCCAGTATTCCCAGATCCAATTATAAAGAAAAGCTCAGTTCTGAAGAGCTTCACAGCCTTTAAAGACAGACGACCCAGAAATTCTCACACATACAGAAAAAAAACACCCCACTTGAGGTTGCAAGAGTATATTTGAATATACCCCAGTTTGCAACATCCTGCCAGTGGCCATGAACTTCTGGATAGTTTACCAGAACAACTTAATTTTTACCCGCTGCTTCAGCTGCATTAGTTCATGTACACTTAATATTACAACTGGTCTGATCTGAAAGTATGCCTGAAGAACCATAATCATCCAATCACTGAAATACAATCTAGCACAGAGCACCATCAATGCAGTATGCTCAAAAAGAAACATTTTTTTAAAAAAAACTTGCACTGAAGGAGAGCTCAGCTTTTACACTAAAAAAACCATCTCATTTGCATTTTCATGGTGCAGCACTACAAGACCACTGCAGCATCTTTAGAAGTCCCAGCTTGCCTGTCCAGATACACTCAGTAATTACAACGCAAAAACCTTGTAACAAGTTTTCTTATTAATTCCTGGATTTTTATGTTATTCAAATGAAGGAAAGAAAATATTCAGCTAGACCTCCTGCAAACAGATCTCCAGAGCTTTTTATCATCTATTAGATAAAATACCTGCTTCTATAGAAAAAGAATTATCTGTTACTTGCCCCCGAAGAAGCAGTTAAAGAAACTGTATCTTCCACAGAAAGCATAACTAAGGAAAACACCATTTGAGCTAAGGCATACTACACATGAAATTTTCTCTTTGGATTTTTGGTTGTTTGTTTTTTTTAATTAGGAAAATTACTGTATTCAAGTATTTGTTAAAAACGTAGTGCTATCTTTTGCTCTTAGAGAAACAATACCCAGTAGTTAACACACACACACACACTTCTCAAAGTATTTTGCGAATACTAAAAGTTAATGCTAGGGAAGAAGTGGCACAGAGAAAGAGGTTAAAAGCTGATTGCAATAAAGAGATGTGTGTTCTTATTTGTAGCAACATGCATTATAGAAAGACACGCATATTCCCTTACAGCATTAGAATTTCAAAAAATCACTTGTAGAAAACTAGGCATAAAAAGGACGACTGGATGACCACAGGTTGTGACTTCTTGTCTGTGCCAGCTAAGTATCTCAAGAATCTTCCAAATTCCTTAACTCTACCTTATGAATTACTGAAATGTCACAGCAATATTAAGTGATAACAAAACAGAAAGATGTGTCAGCCCCATATAAGTGCTGTTAAAAAAAAACCCACATAACACACATGGCAAGTACTATACATTAAGTAAGGCAGACTGAGCAGCCCACCTACCATGCCCCCAGCTGAGAGCCCCCCTGAACATTGTTCTTAATTCCAGAGACTGCTTGAGATGCTTCTTTTGAACAGAAAAGAGTGTAAATGAATGTACTAGGTAACCCTTTTTCAGTGTCACCAAAACAGGAATAAAACTAGGAATTACACACTCTGAAGCTTAATAACACATCTGAGTAGGCTTCAGAGCTCGGGAATGGGAGATTCAGCCAGTGTTAGCAACAAGTCCTCAGTTCCACTCAGTAGCATTCTTGAAATTAGGAAAGTATAACCTAAACCACCAGAAAATCTGAGAGAACACATGTTAAATAATCCTCATCAAATCCTTTTATGTAAGTGCTATGTTTAAAACAACCTTCGGAAAATGGATGATAAACTACTTAATGTTGATTTGCTTTCTCCACACCTTCTCATTTAAGGTATGTTTATTCTAGGCTTCAGCTCCTGCAGTTGTGAAATATTTTCAAAAAAAAGAACAAAAGGATAACTTGACCTTTAAGTATTAAAGGATGACAGACCTATTATGTGCTTTTCAAGTCATTTAAACAGCAAACATGAACATAATATCAGCCTAATTACTGTTTTCTTAGCAACAATGGTATTAGGTTTCCTGTGTTTTTTCATAATCCATGAAAAAATAAAGACTTTTTAGTTGGCACTGAGGGGAGGGAAGCACCAAAACAAGTCTAAGACTGAGAAATCTGCACAGAGAAATCCTTATACAGCTCATCTATAGGTTCTGGATGAGCAGTGATTCCAGCTTGAGTGCTTCTGCTAATCAAGTAATAATGCAAAGCATTGAGCTCAGAAGAATAAAAACTCTTTGTCAACATCCATGCACTCCTCAGTGCTCACAACTCTATCTTGAAACTCACTGGCAGCTGATGCCAGAGATTAGAGGACTGGCATGAAGTATGCTGTATGACACATCAACTAACAAATCAACAGCCACATACAGCACTAGACTGAACACGCCTGCTTATTCTTATACAAGTAAAACGCAAACCACTTCTTCATCACTTCCCTGGTCAGAAACTGTGAAGCATTTATGTCAGTGCCTCCTCTCAGTTCAAGTAGCAGCTTGTACTTTAAGTCCAACATTAACTTATGAAAAAAACACAAAACACTGTAATTCTTGATCTTCATTTCACTCTGGAATTACATGAATGCTTTACAAAGATCTCAGTAATCTTCAAATTATAGAATAGTTTGGGTTGGAAGTGACCTTTAAAGGTTATCCAGGTCAATCTGCCCTGCAACAAGCAAGGTCATCTCCAACCAGATCGGGTTGCTCAGAGCCCTGTCCAACCTGACCTTGAATGGCTCCAGGGATGGAGCATCCACACCACCTCTCTCAGTAACCTCTTCCAACCTGTTCCTCATTGTAAAAAAAATTCTTCCTTTTACCTGGTCTAAATCTTCCCTCCTTTAATTTAAAACCCTTATCCTATCACAACAGGCCCTGCTGAAAAGTTTGTCCCCATCTTTCTTATAAGCCCCCTTCAAGAACTCACAGGCAGCAATGATGTCGTCCTAGAGCCTCCTCTTCTCCAGGCTGAATAACTCCAACTCTCTTAGCCTTTTCTCACAGGACATGCGCTCCAGCCCTCTGATCATATTCATGGCCCTCCTCTGGACTCACTCCAACAGGTCCATGTCTTTCCTGTGCTGAGGGCTCCAGAGCTGGATGGAGTACTCCAGGTGGGGACTCAACCTACTGGCTAAACTTCTTTTGATGCAGCCAATGATATGGTTAACCTTCTAGGTTGAAAGTGCACATTGGTGGCTCATGTCCAGCTTTCCATCCATCAGTACCCCTAAGTCCTTCTCAGAAGGGCTGCTCTCAATCCTTTCATCCACCAGCCTGTATTGATGCAAGGGGCTGCTGCCCTGACCCATGTGCAGGACCCTGCACTTGGCCTTGTTGAACCTTGTGAGGTTCACATGTGCCCATGTCCCTCTGGATGGCATCCCATCCCTCAGGTATTGTCAACCGCACCACTCAGCTTGGTGTCATCTGCAAACTTGCTGAGGGTGCACTCGATTCCACTGTCTATGTCACTGATGAAGATATTAAGCACTACTGGTCCCAAATCTTCTGATTCTCCAGGCTGTACCTTTATTCCTGACAAATCAAAGTATCTTATTGGATACCATCAAGCAATGAAGGAGCTATTTAAATAAGAACTATGACAACCAGAACAGTCTGAATGGTACAGATTCAGTATCAGCAGGAAGCATGCCTCTCTCCTGAAAGCATCCATAGATCTCAAAAGAAAGAAAAAAAAAAGTAAGGGAAAAGCAGCCCAATTATATATAAGAAAATCTATATTCTCTAAAAACAGTCAGAAAATGAGTCCGAGAAGTCTAGAGATGCCTCTCTTCCACAGCTGAAACTGCTCCCCTGGAAAGCCAGCAGGAACCACACTTTACCTCCCTCTCCTCAAAGCAGAGGTTTTCACACCTACGTTGGCCCTATGAGCAGGAGCCTCAGCAGGTGGCTACTAACTAGACCTCTTGGCTTTAACCAAAGATGACAGCAGCAAAGTAAGAAAGAAGCAATAATATGATCAAAACCCAAGTGCTAATCACCACACAAGTCATTCTTGAAAAGGTCCAGGGAGGAACAGAGATAGTAGAAGTTAAATTTTAAAACTATAAAATGACTTTATTTCTGGACTCAGAGATATGCTGTGTGAGCAATAGCACAGTAGCTGCCATTCCTCTGTGTAGTGGAGAGCGCAAGGAAAACTGAAGCAGTAACAGCTTCTGAGAGAGTCTGTGGTTTATTCTATCAGCTTTTTTGCACTACACCATTTAAAATATTTCCAAGTCTGAATCAAGTACTGTGCCTTTTAATAACTCTGGTTACACATGGTCAAACCAAGATGAATATCTTTTTTCTTTTTTTTTTTTTATATCAGGTAAACAGCAGTGATTTCTATTCAAGTACGTCACTTTTTTGAATGAGCCGTAGTTTAGGGCTCACTTGGACACAGCAGACAATGCAGACAACTGCAATACATGACAACATGTATTTTTAAATTCAGATCTGATGTGAAAATAAGTCAATATATTTTGTCCAGTCATTTATTGAAATGGGGCTTGGGAGGGGTGAGGGGAAAAGATCAAACAGAACCCCTGGTTCAAAGTGTTCCTGAGTCAGCACAGGAAAAACAAATCCAGAATTTTCTCCTTAGGCAGATCAAGCCAAAGTTAATGAAGTTGCATTTTGAATTTTCAAGGAAAAAATGCAGTTTGGGAAAGACAGTGGCAACTAGCAACCAATCACAGAACACTGACATGCAAATTTCTATTACCAGTCATTAAATATATCAAAAATGTTTAATATATCAAGTAGTAGTCTAGAACTAGGCTTTTTTGCCTCCATTTATTAGAATACAATTGTAAAAACCCAAATATGTTAATATACATGGCCTGAAATATTGGCAAACGAGTTTTCCCCTCAATACCTCCACGTTGATTCTTTACCTGATACCTTTTTTCAATATAAGCTCTACTTGCTACAAATGAGTGCAAATTTATGAAATCAAACATAATATGCACTTGATCAGACAGTTTTGAATCACATTTCAGTGGGGTAAAGGATAAATCTCTTCACAAACATTTTATGCAAAAGAGCTATAAATTCTAGCCTATATTTTTAAAGCCACTTCACTTACGAGTGACTGGGTTTGTCTCTACAAGGTTAGTTTAGAAGTTATTTGCAGGTTTACTTTCACAGTCTGGCCAGTGATACATGTTGATCAGGCAGCTGGGGAGGAGCACAGTTCTCACCTACTAAGCCTGTACTTCAAAACTTTTGCTAATGAGTTTACACAGAGGCTTTTCAACAGGTAGCTGCAGTAGCAGATTTTTAGGAACAGGAGTTGATAGTAAAAAAGTTTTAGAACAGATGTTGCATAGTTGTTTACTGGAAGGAAACGTTGTGCTTAGAAAAGTGTTAAGGTATTTCAGAGAAAATAAACAGATTTAATTTCTTTGCCTCTCGGATTTACAGAATGAGAGGTACCTTGGTACTACACTACCAGGTACTACCTGGTACCTTCAGTATTACACTTTATCTCAGCTTCCAGCCAGGTACTAACCATCCAAAGAAGCATCAATTCACGAACAGAAACAAATCAGATTCTCCAAGTGTGAACAAATAACTGCAAAGCTTGTGGCTTTTAAGATTCAGTCTGTAATCAAGTCCGATGACCACATTAGTTAAAGCTAGAGTTAGCAGGCATGAAAACAAAAAGCTAAAAAATATCCAACGGTTCATGAAGAGACATGTCATCCCCGTAACTACTTTTTTTTTTGGTGGAAAGTCACAGATCATGTAGATCAGAACAATTTTTTTTTCCTCCTTAAATTTCAAAAAGGCTTTCAAGTGGGTTCTACTGACCTCTCTAAAAAACCAAGCTGCCATCAGAAGTGTCTGCCCTCTCATGGATTAAGAATTTATTTTAAAAGATTAGGAACAAAGGAAGTAAACCATGGAAGCTTCATGCAACATGCAATTCTTTGATACATAAAACATTCTATTACTAATTTGAAAAAGAAAGTGAAGAAAGTGAGAAGGAAGTGGACAAAAATTACTACACCGAAGGACGTGCCATTTAAGACCAGCATTTGAAACCTGAAGGACCTCATGAAATTGAAGAGTGATAAAATATTATGAAATAAATTGTTGCTAAATGTCAAATGATGCAACCAAGGAAAAATGATTCCTAAATGAGCACAATTTACCTAGTAATTTTAAGGAACAAGCTCTCTGAGCTGTCATAAGTACTTCCTGTAGCATCAGCTCAGTAATCACAATCAAAAGCCAAACTAAATACAAGGGATTATTAGGAAAAGAGGACCAAACAATGTCCCTGTAGAAGCCTACAGTGCAGCTGCAGCCTGTACTCAGAACAACTCTGCTCTCCTCTCCCCTCATGTAGAAAGAATTAGAAGGTAACAGAAGGAATAACAAGAATTACCAAATATATCACTGATCTACTGGAATAAGGGTACTGTGGGTACACAAGCAGAATGGAAGAAACCAACAGAAAATATGTATATATTCCCCTTTATGTCTCTTACATTTATATATATAAAACCACTGTGCCTTGTTAAACCATGAAACTCCTTGCTATCAAAGGTTACAGATGACAGAATTTAAATGGTTTAAAAATAATCAGACAAGCTGACCAGGGTGGAAGATGCAGTGTAAAGTAAGTAAGCAGAAAATGTACTGCCAAGGAAGTGGTCAGGCTAGACAGTTTCTGGGCTGGAGAAGTCCACAGACTTAGGATCTGCTACCAGAAAGCATCCTAGGAAATATCAGTATGTTCACTCTGATCTTACAGTCTTCCATAGAGCATCTGCTGCTAGCCACTAACCACAACAAGATATGGGGCTAGATAACTGCATTCTGATCCAGTACAGCAGTTCTTGCACATGGTAGTTGTCTAATTTATTATGAAGTTTCACACTTTTAGAAACATAAAAGGAAAAGAACCGTTAATACATACACTGTTCTGGACACTGGATTTCTTCAACATCTTTTCATTATTATTTCCTATCCCTAGAGCTGACACCAGCATTTTTATAAACACACTTTTACAACTCCAGCTTGATTTGCAATTAGAAGCATTATAGTTATTTACCTACCAGAAGAAAGTGAAAGAAATGCACCACACAGAAAAGACAGTGCAAGTATAAAGACTTCCACGTTTAACTTAAATCAAGAAAAGGTCTCCCTCCATTACTTCATTAGAAGTCCTGAAGCTGGTTATTAGCACTTAGCCAGGCAACAGATAGACACATTGTGAACTTTCACAGCCTTTGCAGAAGTACATCAGGAAATTAACGTTCAACTGAGAAACTGGGTGAGAAACATTCCCCAATTTTGATCAACAAAAGCTATCAGAAGCTAATTTAGTGTTACAGATCTCTGCATCTTACAGTTAACCACACATACACTGCATGAACAGATTCACAGCTGCACCACCCTTATTTTCACACTATAGGTACTACTTGAAGTTTCCAGAATTCACTGCTGTCTGGTGAAGCTTTCAGTTATGAGCCTTTAAAGGCTTCACAAGCAAATCTACAGTAAAAAGCATTTCTGTACCCAGCAATAACAGGTATTACAATGGAGAACACTTAGCGATACCACTGAGATATGGTAGTAAGCCTACTGTAAGCAGGCTCGTCTAGACCCTTGCAACAAATCTGAGGAAGACATTAGTTAGATCAAGATTGGTTTCATCTACTTGTAAAGTGGGAACACAGAGCTGTTTCTGTAGTATTACTTGACACACACACAACCACTATAGCTCAGCTCCAAAGCTTCAGCATTCACAGATAAGAGTAACTTACCTACTGTTAACATCACTTGGAACAAGCAGTTTGCAACCATACTATTTTTGGTTTGTTTACTTGTTATTATAAGCAAAACTTTGCTTCTTGACACAGCAATATCTCAAATAACCAGATCCAAGCACCTCAGACCTCCTAAGGTACTAAAACTTAATACATAGACTGTAGTGCTAGCCACAACTGAAATTTTAACCATTTGAAAAAAAAAGCAATACATCTACAATCAGTAGATCTCATGGCCTCTCATACTGCCTGGTTAGAAGGACTCTCTTCTGATGTTTTTCACACTGGTGCTGTTGCTTCTCATTAACAAATGGCTTTCAACAACAGAGAGAGCACAGTTTTTATCTAAAGAGTGACTGAAGTCAATTCTGGAAAAGAGTAGCACCAAAATACACAGAGCTCAGAGTTGCAAAGACTTACAGGTACTGCTGCATGTAAAATGTGAAGGGAAAAACAGTTTGAGCAGCCTCCAGGAGGGTCCCTGTTTATCACATCAAGACTCCCACTAGGTGGAGAAAGATCACCCTCAAACATTTTCTGCTTGTATCCTCTCAGTTGTACAATATAATCAGGAAGTTCAAATCCTCTCATTTTCATTTTGCCTTGGATGAGGTTTCTGGGAGGAAAATTAACCCATTATATATTTGTTCAGATTGAGAGTTCAAGCCTACTTCTGCCAATAATTTACGGCTGGACTTTACAGTAATGCTACACTTGGAAATAACATACAACAATAACAACCAGGAAACAGAGATACGTCTCTGACATTAGCATGAGATTTCTGTTGTACTTTCAAACATTAATTGCTGCAGTAGCAGCCTAGTCATTCAGTGACCATAGAAAATATATCCTTACAGGATATGGAATATATCCTTACAGGAATGTCAGGAAGACATTCACACAGACTGCACACAAGCATCTGATCATCTTTACAAATCTGGTCATATCATAGGAATTTGAGAAAAGCCTAAATAAGTTCCTTGGGAAGAAAAAAACAGCAATCACAGCCCAGAGCCATGACTCTAAGAACTAATTCAATGCGTTTCAAAACATTTCATTTACAAGAAAATCCTGTAGAGACATATCACAGAATTTCTCCAACAAGAGAAGTCAGTATACAAGAATTTTGTTTTAACATTTAAACAAGGCTGTGGTTAGCCCCACCAATCAAATGGCATCTTGCATCAAGGTGAGGTCTTTTTGTCACCTTCCCACAATGCACCTGTATTGTGAAATAGCAGTATTAAACCTTGCCAGTCAGACATACTACCCTGAGCAGTAGGCTGTTTGCATGATTTGTTTTATAGAAGAATCAGTCACTTCTAAACAAGGTCCATTGTGCTCAACCATTGTGTTGGACATAAAGGAGATATAACACATTATGTCTACAGACCCTGTCTTGCAGAAGAATTCAGAGGGTTGGTGCAAACAAAAAAGCTGAGGTGACTGTAGTAGCACTCACTCCACAAGAGAACACCATGGGTTTTTCCCTGAGATAGGGCTACACAAGATTTCAGAGCAAAGGAGGAAAAGCACTTGCTTGTAAGGATATATTTTCTATGGTCATTGAATGACTAGGCTGCTACTGAAGGAATTAATGTTTGAAACTACAACGGAAATCTCATGCTAATGTCAGGTGTCACAGCCCTTATATCCAGAGTCAACTTTCAGACTACATTAGCAAGTATGTTCCATTCCTGGAAAATCTGTAACTCATCCCTTAATTGTATTAGAGACTGGTGCAAATAGACTTAGAAGGCTGAATGTTTAGATCTCAGTAAAATCTGAATGCACTTGTAAAATATTTCTTACCTTTCTACAAAGTAAGCTGAATGAGCTTGCCTTGGAGTCTTCCCTAGAAGTTGAGATCCTTGCTTTTGCAAAATGTAGTGTATTGCATTAAGGTTTCACACCATCCGAGCTAGTATGATTAAAGGTTGTGGGAGCATCAAGAGCAGCAAATAGGGGGAAAGAAAAAAAACCAAAAAGACAGCCACCCACAAACCAAAAACCTAGTACACCATCATGACTTCTCTGAAAAGCTACAGCTCCCTCTGAAAATCCTTGGCTTGATTATCGCTGCCCTTTTTCACCCTATGGGAAGAAGTACAAAAGGAAACACAACTATCTCCCACTAGTGATGGCATGAGAGGTATTTTTGGGGAGCCACAGATGTTAGCGTCTCAAATCAGGAAAGGAATTTTTCAGACTGCACCCTTACATTGACTCTAACTTTCTCCATTCTCAGAGACAACTGAAAAAAAAGCGTGGTTTATTATGATCTATTACAGTGACAGACTCTGCATGGCCAGTACAGTGATAATCACCAAAGTCCTCAGTATGAAACAGTGCCAGAAGCATGGTGGTCCTCTCTAGATGAAAAGAAAAAAAAAAAAAAAAAAACCAGGAACCAAGATTCAAGAGAAGTCTCAAAGTAGTACATCTAGAAGACTAAATGCAGGAAGAACATCCTAGTTTCTTGATCAGTACGGCAGTATTGATAACTTTTGAGCAGAAACCTTTGAGCAGAATGCTCCTTTTTCTTTCAAGATACTGGCCACAGGTGAAAAGCTTCTATAGGCTCAGGGAGGGTCTCCTAGCATTCCTTCCAGAGAAGCTGAATCCATAAAAAAACATATAAAAGCAGGCCATCAAGAAATTAAGTTACAAGCTGCAGGTATTTCTTTAAAAAATAAAAAAGTATCAGGTGCTTTACTCTGCAATCTGAATAAGCAATATATTCTAAACAAGCCTCACACTAAAAGTAACCATATAAGCTACCACACACATCTGAACAGTAATTCCTGAATTCAGGCAAGAGAGAACCAAGAAGTGGCTGCACCCTCACTTTTCCTTCCTTGGCCCAGGCCAAGTACAGCAGCTCCTCCAGAAGGAACTGTGCTGCACGTCCAGAGTCATGTACAAGACTCACCAGAACAGAATCCGGAGAGGATCGGAAGAACATCCTTTTCCCTTGCTATGATCATGTATTTGAGATCTGTTGTTATTGACTCTTGTCCTTCAGTTTTCAGGGCTTAACCATTTATGACTACTCTTCTGACAACATCATTCTCTTTTCATTAGGACTTTCCACTTAGTAAGCTTTATGATATTTGAGTCTTAGACATAACTACAGCGTTACTTGCACATATCCTAAAATTTATTATCAAAAAAAACAGCTGACATTTTTTAGTTTACAGAAGAATCACTTGCAAATCCAATTTTAAAAGGGAAAATGGCTAGCATACGTGACTATTATAAACAGCCACATAACTCTGGCTAATCAAGATATTTGAAATGGTAATATGTAAATAAACATAAATCAGCTCAGCAGTTGCATTCATCAAGAAAAATAATCCACTCAGTCTATTGTTTTAATGTTCAGAATTTCTAGGGTCTTGGCATCAGGAGGCCAAGTAATAATGAACCAGAATGAAACACAAATGTGTGTTTTTTACATTTATACTTACATTTATTAACTACAGGACAGATAGCACTAACTGGTATCTGACATGTTATATTTGCTTTAGGAGAACAGTTAAGCACAAAGCTTTATTTAATGAGGAAAAGTCTTCCAAAACTAGTCTGAAAACCACAGAAGCTCCACTTGAAATATGTGTGCAGAAATAAGAAAATAAAACAATGGGTCATATTGCACTGCCACTTTTGTGTGGGCTAGTGTGTGATTACAAACCTATAATAGAAACTTTACAGGGTGGTTTAGCTTTCATCTGCAAGGTGCTGAATAGTAATTAAGTGTCTTAAAGAGCAACCAGGAAACCCTTATTAGTGTTCCTCAGAGTGGAGTGGTTTTGCTGTCTCTAATAGAAATGTCCACTTTCAAAACAATGCTAAGTCACCACACCAGAGACTTACTCCCTGGGTTTTAA
Source organism: Tringa tobata (assembly GCA_033628505.1). Lineage (NCBI taxonomy): Eukaryota > Metazoa > Chordata > Aves > Charadriiformes > Scolopacidae > Tringa > Tringa tobata. Next base: position 158,246 of record JAHREE010000309.1, on the reverse strand, counting down.
AAAGATATTTCTTAACTGTTACCTAGTAAACAGCATAATTATAGAAGCATCTTTCCCGGAGACTTGGAGAGGGAGTGGATATCATATTATTCAGGGACATGGCACCCAGGTTATCTGCTTCCTGACAAGTGCTGCAGCCACCTCACAAGGAACAGACTACACATTCCAAAATTCCAAGATCCTTTAATGCCCATCTGCATAAAGACCAGATCCATACAGTATTGAAGAGGGTGTAAAATAATCTGTACAGACCACAACACCATATACAGTAAGTATCTTTGCTCCTCTGACTCAATAAAATAACAGACATTTTATCTGCTTTTTAAGAAGGGACATTTGTCTTTGAAAAGCAGGTTAGTGTTTTCTCCTCAGCTACTGTAATAGAAAAGGCTTGCAATCAGGGTTGTGCATACAGATAGGTAAATCAGATTTTATCAAGAGTTTTTCTTGATAACAGCGCACTTAGAAAGACACAGGTAGTTTAGATTGCCCATAAAGCATTAACAAGACAATACTTAGCTACCCATGAATAGTCAGGGTGAATAAACAGCACCGTTAGTTTTGTGGGGTTTCTCCCCAGCCCTCCCCACCCCCCCTTTTTTTTCCATTCTGTTTATTAAAACTTGGTTACGTATACACATCTCAACTACATCATCATTCCCAAATTTATGCTAGAACATCAGTTGGATACATTTCCAGCTCTTATACAAACAGTAAACGTTTGGAAAAGGATGAAGTATTCCTGTTGCTGCTGGAACGTCAGCAACTCAATTCCCAGCCCCTCTGGAAGGAAATGCTCAGAGATGAAATCTAAAGTCAGAGAGTAACAGAAAAGTAACATCCTCTCCCAGGAGGAAGAAAGCCTGGCGACATCAGTGGCACGGACGTGTTTCTCACTGCCCCATTCCTTAGGGTTACAGATTACAGCAGCTGCCAGGTTAGCTGCCTTCCCTGCAAGCCGAGAGCTCCAAGCTGACCACGTGCAGAATTCACATTATTTCTTCCCCATGAGGGGGCCCAAGGTAAAGTACTACTTTCCAGAAATAATCTTTCAATAAAAACTTGAGTTTATTTTTCTAACTTTCATAGGAAAATAGTTTTGATGAAAGCCTGAAAACCGTTCTAAACACTTTTAAAGGGACATTTATAGCCACAGGGTTTTTAGTTCCTTGAGACACATGGCTATGCATAAGACTAAGAACGCTAGAGCACATGGAATATTCTCTCTAGATTAAGATCATAGATAGTATATAAAATAGCGTTAGATATCACTACACAGAATTAAGTTTTTCAACATGAAGTCACAAGTCACTTCGTTCGTTACACCTGAACACAGAGGCATCAATACCAAAGACAAAGCACGTGCCCACAGCCACTTTTCTTAAACAGCAGGACACGCATCAAGGACAGCCACAAGAAAAAAAGAGAACAAGCATGGAGGCAAACAAAACTGTTCTTTCTACCACTGCTCACCTCTGTGGAGTCCTGAGGCTGCCAAAGATGGAGAAGCCACATCCTTGTGCCTCACACACACTCCTGCACTCATCCTACTCCACAGCAGCCACAAGGTCTGCAGGCTGAGATTGTATCTCTTATTAGACCAACACACATAATGAACTGGTCTAACACAAGATACTATCTCTGCATCCAACACGATACTACCTTTGCATATCCCCCCCATCTTGAACAGAGGGACAGGATGACAAAATCTGACACTTCCAAAATTCAGTAATTATTGACTGATATAAGTTACAGGCTCTGATATAGGCTCTTTATATGTTTATATAGGCTCTTTAATATGTTCAGCACTCAATCCCAAATTCTGATGTCCCAAGTTTTCATCAGAATTTAAGAGAAGTTTGTTAAATTAGTTTAAAAATTCTTCTTGGGTTGCGCGTAAGAATCAAAATTAGCAGTCGTTTACCTTGCTATTCCCAGTGAACAGCAAGAGCAGAAGCATGGTTATTTTGACAGTAAATTGATTAAGATCACCTATGGCATAGCAGAGGAAACCCAATAGCTACACTTGAGGGTTAGGGGGGGGATAGAAGACCTCTCTAAGATACTCTTAGAACAAAAACACAAGTTACCTGCTGCATCAAAGTCTTTTCAGACAAGATAGAAGGAGAAAAATAGAGCCTTCAGCACACTACATCTGAGCGGTAAAATAAGCATCTTGTATCAGTTTAAAAGGGATCAAAAATCCCTGAAGTATCTATTATACAGTCATCACACAGTGTCTGTAACAGGCAGCATTATGGTCGCTGAACATCACAACTACATTTGCTTCCTATTAAATGTATTTACAAACCTTACATTTTACCTTTTCTCACAGTTCAACACAAATTTGGAATAAAGGGGGCAAAATCTATTACATATGGATATGTAAGTAATGCCAAGTATTTTAGGTGAAATTGAAGTCATGTACTGCTAGACTTTATCACAATGCACTTTGAGAAGGAAAACAATAAGTATTAACTGACACAGGTTTAAACAGAAAAAAGCTTAGGAATTAACTTAGGAGTTTAGAAGGTCTGCTTCTCAACTGTTTTTTCAGCTTTTAAAAGCATTTTGTCTTTCAGAATGGTTCTCATACAAATTATCTATAATAAAGGACTGTGATGCAGAATTGTTTATACAGCATAAGTAGTTTTCCTGCTCTACCCTTCAAAAATCTTAGTCAAAATGAATGTTACACTTGCATTTTTAGATGGAGAAAAGCAATATTATTTAAATTTTATTTTCAATATGTCTAGCAACAAAGTATCAAGTGTAATTCACTGATAAATTATATAAAAGGCAAACTGCAACAACCCACAAAACCAGATGACGTACTGTTATTTTCAACCTTTCCAAGAAAAAAAAAAAAAGTCATACATTTCTGCTCTTCTTAGAGAATACCAAAATTATGTTGTTTGCAGAGCACTACTACTCCAGTAGTCACTGAATATTTCAGAAGTCTGACCTGTTAACTGGCACCCAGATCTAGTTCAGGGTTAGTGGTGACCACAACTATAAACTACTCATGACACCTATCAGCCAGAGTGCAGGTCTGCAGTACCCACAGCGCCCCAGTTTGCCCAAACCACACTAAGTTGCCAGTTGTGGGGAGAAGCCAAAGAAAGGTCAACCTGAAGAATTAACTACCTTCTCATACCTCCAGGCCAGAATTAAAGTACACTTTTATGATTATTTAGTTTGCAAGTGCCATTAAACCATCACAAGCCTTAGTATAAGAGTCAAAACAGTGAGAATTATTACACAGTGTTTTGTTTTTAGAGGAAATACAAGTACTAAGATACTGAAAAATTGTGTCTTTCAACTTTCACCTAACAGCAATACCAACATAACAAAGGATTATTTTAAAAACACTTTTCTAATGACCCAAACAAGATTCCAAAGCTTGAGAAAGAATACTTGTAAAATCTAGAATAACTAAAGGACACTATCCATAGGTACAGCGCAGAGACAAAGAAAATAGTTTTGAGTGCTAGGACCAGATTTCCTTCATCATCTGCATTCTCCCAGGGGGCACTGCAGACGCTATGAACCACCATAAAGATGTTCAACACCTAACTTTACCTTTCATTCAGGACTCTATTCATAATCCTGCTGACCACTAGCAAGCTACCTAAAAGTCTTCAGTTTAAGCAGAAAATTGAGACTAAGTTCTGCCATAAGACAAATTAAAGCATACTTGTAGTTACAAATTGCAGAATTTATTCTAGATTATGTACTATAGAATTGTGCTTTTTAGCCAACAGCAGCAAAGTTTGTTTCTCCTGCTTTTCGCAGTCACAACTACAGGAACGGGCATTTAACTACATACAGTGCTGCTACTATTCCTGAAGCTTTGAACAGAAGTATCGAGCCCAAAGGATACGTGAAAAGAAAAGCCTTACAGGAGAGAGAGGAAGGAAAAAAACCCACAAAAAAACCCCAACCTTATACTCAACCTGCCCCAGCTTCAACACTAAACCAAATTCTATTCCAACACATCCACGGACTGACTGCGGGTGTGGAAGGGCAATGCCTGCACCTGCAGTACCATGGACAGTGTATGAAAAAGTTCTATTGCTTCTCAGAATTTCAATTGCTGAATTTTTAAGCGGCCAGCTTGAACTTTAAGAAAACAAACAAGCATCCTCTGACAGCGCAAGAGATTCAGCAACCTTCTGTATTACATCCATAAGCTTCAGTGTTCACATCAAGGAGTACGTTTCAGTTTAAGAACTTTATTGCTTTTCCACGGAAGTCGTATCATCTACATTAAGGCTTTTAATATAGGCCCATTACTGACACTTAATTTCAAGCTCTAACATGGACAATGTTATATTCATGCAGTTGAGGATTTTTACATTTTTTGGTACAGAATCATAGAGTAATTCTAACTGGAAAGAATCCCTAGGGTACTCTGGTTAAGTTCCTGCTCAAAGCAAGATCAACAAGATCAGTCTAGATTACTCAGGGCTTTACCCAGCTGGGCATCAAAACATCCAAGGATGAACACTGCAGAACCTCTCACCTGTCCCAATGATTGTCCTGCTACACGGTGAAATACATTCTTCTTAAATGCAGTTATTTTAATGCATGCTCGCTGTCTCTTGCCTGCCTTCTACACACTGCTATAGAGTCTGGCTTGGTATTCTCAATAGCCCGTACATAGATACCAGAAGGCTACTATCGGTTTCCCCTGCTTCCCAAAGCTGCCTCTTCTGCAAGCTGAAGACCCATTTCCCTATCTATCGATAGAGTTTTAAACTCTTACTTTCACACAGATCTGCTAGACTTAAAGTTTGCCATTAGCATGTAAAGCTTTGATTTAGAGTGGCTTTTGATCTTCCTCCATGCACTTCATCAGATACAACAGCAGGAGCTAAGACCTCATACTAAAACCTCTTCTAGTACAAGCTGAAATGAGTTGTACAGTGACTTTACAGGCTCACTATAATCCCTCTGTAGGACATACTTCAACTCTAAAGAGAGAGCAACTCTGAAGAAAGCTACAACCTGTAGCTCTGTTTCTAAACTAGAATTAGAATTATGGAAGAACTTCTTAAAAACAAAACAATCAAAAAAACAACGCACCACACAGTTTAATGACAGTTGTGCTGAGTAAAGTATAAGTTTCACAAGCTTACACACATATATACAGCAAGTAAAGAGGCCCTGAACTGAAAGGGAAGAAAAAAAACCACAAAAACACCACCTCCTTAAAGTATGTAGATCAGAAATATATCAGGAAGGAGAAAAAGAGTACATTACTAGGGCTGCTGTCTAAACCATTAACCTGTTACTAAAACCCCAAAGATATTAACAAAGAAGCCACAAGCGTTGCAGCATATGAAATAAATTTCTGGTAAGGTGTAGTGCCCTGCCGACAATTGCAAGCAAGAGTTCCTGTATTAGTTTTCCAAACCCTCCATCCAGTCCTATGAAGTTACTTATCAAGCTAATGGCAAAATATTTTAGGACAGTATCAGCTCTTCAGACACACTCACTCTTCGGTGAAGCAAGTAACATCAGGAATTGTTAACTACCGGAGAATCCACAGCATGACTAGTCAGCCAATGAATCCCAGAGATAGGAGAGGAAGGAAAGGAGATGTACCCAAAGATTTACTTCAGACTTCCTAGCAATAATTGAGATGTGTCCCAGTCCTTTTTTTCCCTCAAAATAAAGGGAAAAGGTGGAGGGAGCTACAGATACTGGAAGCAGCAGTGATGCTTCTTTAACAGAAAAAAGGAATCTTCTCTACAGATCTCCACACCTCTCTGGAAAACCCACGTCCTTTCTTTCAGTCCTAGCTGAAGGAGAGTATACATATCAGAGGAAGGTCAGTACTCCTCATCCAGCCTCTTTTTTTAAAAAGATCTCAACAAATAAATTAAATCTTTGCCCCTGCTTAAAAAAAAAAATAATCTTCAGAATCCTTGAGAAGCTACCAAGAATTGCACAGTAGGAGGCGGCTTTGGTCAGTCTCTTCAACCTCATCCTAAAACTCGGGAAACACCAGTCACTGCCTCCAGATTCACTCTCAGCCATTCACACTCTTAACTTCACAGCCACAAGAGAGCACAAGAAAGCAAACTTGACCTTTGCAAAAAGTGACAACGCTTGTGTCATACCATAGAGGAGCAGTCAAATCAGTTTAAGCCACAGCTGAACGAACACTTAATTTGGAGACAGAATATTGGTTGAGTAACTACCTGGGGCCTGCAGCCTAAGACAGAAATGGAACTACTCAAGCAGGTACAGAGGAGGGCCATGAAGGTGACAGAGGGCTAGAGCACCTCTCCTATGAGGACAGACTAAGAGAGTTGGCGTTGTTCAGCCTGAAGAAGAGAAGGCTCTGAGGAGACCTGGAGGCCATCCGGTTCTTAAAGGAGGCCTACGGGAAATACGAGGAGTGACTCTTTGTCAGAGAGCGTAGTGATAGGAGCAGGGGTTATGGTTTTAAACTGAAAGAGGGTAGATTTAGATTAGATACAAGGAAGAAAATCTTCATTATAAGGGTGGTGAGACTCTGGAACAGGTTGCCCAGAGAAGCTGTGGATGCCCCATCCCTGGAAATGTCCAAGGCCAGGCTGGATGGGGCTTTAAGCAACCTGTTCTAGTGGGAGGTGTCCCTTCCCATGGCAGGGGATTGGAACTCGATGATTGTTAAGATCCCTTCCAACACAACCCATTCTATGATTTGATGAACTTGCCGATACTTTCCACTTTAAACTTAAGGCAACACCACAATGCATTAGAACTTAATTGCATTTAGGCAGTGCTCAAGGCAGAAAAAAAAAAATACTAGAAATTAAGGCCTTGATCCCACAAACATTTAAGTAGTAAACTTCACTGAATAGAATGGATTTATCGACTATAATGAAATTATAGGGAGTTTTTGTAGGGCTTTTTTTTTTTTGTATGGTTGGACTTGACGATCTGAAAGGTCCCTTCCAACCATGAAGATTCTGTGATTCTATGAAATTAGCGTGTGCTTGAACCACAGAACCAGGCCTCCATTTTAAATATTAGGTGCAAAAATTTAATTTTATTTAAAACAATTCCCTAGCATAAAGACTGCTGTTGCATAAGGTAACAGTCTTAGTGTGTAAATCCACCCGATACAGCGTGGATTTGTAAAGTTATAATAGAAACTTAATATATATGAGCCCATTTCTACTTTAAAGGGACATTAACATCTACACTGTGGTACTTACACTTAGAATTTTTCGAGAATGCACAAGCAACTAAAGTGTTAGCCCTAGTGCCTAGTAACTGCAAATCCTGACAGGGAAAAAAACCAGACACCTGAGTGAAGCACTTCAGCTTTCTTGATGCGTATCTGGAAGGTAAAGTTGACCGCAGATTTGGCACATACCCTGTGTCCAAATTTGTGGCACTACCAGAAAGTAGGTGGAAATGAGGCCTTTGGCTTATTTCTTAATTTATGCTGAAAATGGCAAAGGGTGAAACTTCTGTGAAATCTGGAGTTCTGTAACACATAACTCAAGGCAATAAAGTATGTCTTTTAGCAATTTAGAAAACAGTTGGATATAACACAAAGTACTATCCAATTAAAACGCAGTGTCAAATAAACCCAGTGATCTATCGGTACTATTGGCTGAAGATATATATTGACTCAGAGTTCAGTTTACGTACAGAAAATAAGAATACTGTGCTTAAGACATTATCTGCTTGGGACAGACAAGAGCATGATGCTACTTCAAAACGATTCACCAACACCCGAGTCAACAGAAAACAGTACAAACATCTACCATATCAGTGTCACATTCACACTTTGGGATTATTTCTGGCTTCTAAAGAGAATACTTAGAGTTGTACCTCATTGGGAAAACGAACCAAAAAAAAAATCCGAAACACCACCCCAGAAACATAGAATCGGAAAACAGAACAACAAAAAACCCAAATCTCTCCCCCATGCTCACTTTCAACCTGAAAACACTGCTGGGACAAGTACTAGGAATTGCAGAGTGAAATTCACTTCAGAAGTAACCACTCCATTCCCAGCCCTTCTATTACTTCACATACATTGTAGTTTAAAGTGGAAGATTACACTTCAGCATTTATTAGCCAACAAGATTGCCACCATAACAAAAATCAGTACAAAGCAGAGCTCAGATCTACAAGCCTATGTATTTTAGGCAACAACTCTCAGAAATTATTGATTATGGTTCACTTTTATCAGAGAGAAATAAGGATAAGAAATTCTAAAATCCATGCAAATGACGATAAAGGTGGAAGCTACAAACACAAGGCTGTCCCAAGGGTAAAGCTACATTACAAGGAACTAAACTCCATTCTTTTGGGGCAGAAATTAGGGATGACCTTAAACTATTCAAAAGTTTATATTTATTATACCTAAACAGAGGAGTTTAAAGACAGACAAGAATCTTGCATTACAGCCTTCAAGTGAAGGTTACACCCCGCAATGAGATAAAAACTAGAAAGTTTTAAGGATTCACAAATTAAGAACAACAAGGTATAATCACTTCCATGTATTCAAGTCTAAAACTGGTGAAAGTAAGTTGCAGCATTATTGCAGACATACGTTTTGTGTTTGCAAAAAAAATGTAGTTTTATTTCAAAATGCAAAACAGAGTTCAAATGTTTAACCTAGAAGCACAGAAAAACTTCAGAGGATGGAAGAATCTCTGTATCACTCCCTCCACATACCTGCTAGGAATTCCAAAATGTAGTAGTTTTGTGCAATATTAGTAAGTCCCAATTCCCACATACCTGGTGCACAAGCTACAGTCTTCTGCTTCTACTTTTCAGGGAAACACTTATTTGTTACTAAACAACAAAGTTGAGAAAGATCAGGACCTGTACTCAGGGAAGAACCTTTATCTCAATAAGGAACAGAACATATAACTCCTTGAAGATAATCTACGTGCTGTCTCTAGAATTTATTTACTACAGTCACATACAAAGCAGTTGTCTTAAAAAAAAAAAAAAAGAAAAAAACGGAAAGGAGAGCATTAAGAAGTATCCTGGGGAAATAGTTTTCCAGGTCATTTTCTAAAAGTCTGGGCAGAAAGGGAAAACTAATTTAGTATGCTAAAAAGAAACAATCTAGTAAAATACTCAAAAGCAAAGCATCAGCTTCCACAAACTTCAGTAGGATGTGTTGTACTGGTTTTAGATAAATGCCTTCTACTGCTACCTCAGCTACATGGAGCTGCATTAACTCAGGCAGGTGAAGTTAAGGAGTTATTTCATACATGCAAAGCACTGAATTAAATCCCGAACAAATAATTTGTCAGATTATGACAAATATATGCTATAAAAAGCACAGAAGTTCAAGTTGTCTGCAAATGCACTTGCCCAGCATATCCTTTAAATGCTATGACTTCCTAATGCTAACAGACAGTTCCGAGTTTTTACTTATCAAGAGCACCTGAAAGCAGTTTCTTTGGAGAAGCCTAAGCCCATGCGAGACACAATAACTAGAACCCATATGAAATTTAAATAACTACCTTCAGAGAATGAAGAACTAACTATTAAATTTATGTTTCTTTAAAAAAATAGAAGAAAAACCAAAATGAAGATAACATTGAGGAGGCCTCAGAAACATTTATGCTGGTGGCAGCTCTGTTTGAGGGGACACCTTCTTCATATTTAGTAAACAAAAAAAACCAAACAAACCACCAACCAACACAGAGAGTGACACCCAGTCCATCTCCTTTCTTGTCCTTCCATATACTAAGGTCTTTCCTGAATCCATTATAAGTCTCAGAAGAACATGGTACTGTCAAAAGATGCTGTACTGCACCTCTACGGAAGTTACCTTCACCACACTTTCAGAGTTGGCACACACTGAGTACAGTAGCAACAGCAGCTGGTTGCTCCTCTCAACCAGTAAGTGGCTCATTTATTAAGCATAGATGACTACAGCCCTGCAAGTGCCAAAAGGAACCTGCCCCTCTCACCTCATCCTATCAAATATTCGCCTCTACTCAATAGTTTTATATATACACACGTGCAAAAAATTTAAAAAGATTCATGGCAACTAGTATTAATTACCAGCAGAGACAGAATAAGCATTTTACTTCTAAGCCCGTTTCCCAATTCCTCACTTTTTTATACTCTATATAACTAAAAAAAAAATAAAAGCCATGCCACTGCAGGCTTCTTATAAAGTTGGCTGTATGGTGCTCGCTTTTTGGTCACGGAACTTGAAAGCAATTAGCTGGTTTCCCAGAAAAAGATACTGTTGTCTACAAAACCAATTCTAAGCAGTTTCTGCCTGTGATATAGTGTTTTCTTAACACTGTCAGAGTCATATGGTCACACAACACAGCTGGTTCTTACCAAGTTTCACTGTGCTATGTATTTATATAGTAGTAACCAGAGCAATAGCTCTCATACAAGGTATGACACTGCCCCACCCCGAGGCAATCATGAGCCTCAAGGCTAAATTGGAATGAGACCATGAGCAAAAGAATTAAGAAATTAATGGCTCTGAAAGGGCTCAATTAGAGTAGGAAGCCACTACACTGGTGAAAACTTAAGAAAGGACCTACCTCGAAGCATGCTTACAATTATAACTACTATTCAAGGCAAAAATGAAACTGTAATCCAGCCAGAAGATGACACTACCCATGTGCAGAAGACAGCTTGATGAGTAGAAGAGCTGATATTTCCTTAAACTCCCCAGCTGTTCTTCCATATTTTCAACATACACTAACAGTTATGTAAAAAAAACAGTGATCATCCTCTAGTTTCAGACTTACCATCTGACGTTCTAGAACCAGTTTGCCACTAACTGTGAAACCACAACATTAATATGTTAAATATATGCTGTACTAAATAAAAGGATTAGCAAAGAAGCTTTCAAAGACTGGAAGAAGCTGTAATTTCTCAAATGCGGTTCCTCAGTTCTAACTTCTTTGACCCTTAACGTAGGATGAAGTTTCATAAAAGGAAAGCTTACTTTCTTAGGAAAGGGATTCAACTCGCTAAAACAACCAGCAGAAGCATACGCAATCAGGCTCCTTCAGAGAAGCCGCAGATATATGATAAATGGCAGTAAGATTAAGTCGCTAGACAAATTGGATTAATGCTACTGGGCCTCTCTCATTCAGACCAGTGCTTTTAACATAACTCCAGCAGTTTAGGGGCCCCTACAGCTCACACTGATTGGGAAAAATGCATTCAAATTAACTATTGGGCAAGTTGACCTATAAACACTAATTTTGACCTAGCAAGTTTTGGCCTTTCATTCTATGCTAGTTTAGGAGCTCTCAGGGGCCACTTTTCATGAATGAGATACTGAAGGCTAATTCTAGATTTCATTCAATTAAAAAAAAAAAAAAGGAAGAAGTCACATGTAACAAAGCAGTAGCTATTCAAAGAGAGGGAACAGTTTCTATTTCTGTAACGTCCAACAGCCCAAGGTAACTTCTACAGATCATAGAGAAGCTTCAGGTCTTTAACTGACAGGCACAGCTATAGCTGCATATAGGTCCATTCATTATATTTGGAGAGGTAAAAGGTAGCCGAACACTTTTCTCCACGCGTCTAGTGATTACTGCTACATATTGCTTTCCCCATCCCATTTTTCTAACTTTCTAGGCTGTACTGCAAAACAGAAACTCTGAACAACAACCACCACATGTTTATTTATCTGGGACATTACCTTCATCAAAACTTCTAGCACTTAAACTCCCTCAAGGTAGGCCGTTCCAAAGCACACATAAATATAATTGAATTACTACCTCCCATTCCTGCACTCAAATTCTGGTTTTTTGGTTTGTTTTTTTTTTTCAGATGGTAAGTTATTGTAACACATAATAGGAGGTAAGTTTAGAAGTAATAAAACTACTCCACCTGCAAGTATAGTATTTTACACTCTCCAAGTGTCTTAGACGATGGATCTTGCAATTTAAAATTAACATACACCATTCAAACAGGATTCATATTAAATCCACACTGGTGAAACTTGAAACCATAACAAAACATGCAGCCTGCTTTCAAATAAATCTCATCTGTTGAATTCAGTGTTCCTGAAACAAACTGCCCAATTTCTCACTTTTCCACTGCCCTAAGCTGGGAAACCAGTAGAGAGTCTTTGTATGCAATGTATTTTGTCATACAATGAGCAAGATTGCTACCCTTTTAGTTACTACTTTTCTGTATCAAGTCTTACATGGAAGAAACAATTTAAGAACACCCACACTGACAAAAGTAAATGCCCCTTCTGTTAAGCAAAGAAGCCCTCAGAGCTCAGTAGTCTGAAACGTCAGATTAGGTTGCAGTCCACGACAAACAAGGCCTAAAAACGTGCCAAAGTAAAAGCAGGATGAAGCACTACTATTTGAAAACCATAGTACACTCTCACTTACTCTGGTCACTTTTTTTGGACTTTCCTACCATGCTCCTGTAATTCTGTTCAGAATTTGAAGAATTCATTAGAAGAAGTTCAGAGTCAAGAAAGGGAAGTGCACTGTCATTCTTACAGTTTCTTTCTCTATCCAATCCATCTCTTTTGAAAAAGGAAAAAAAAAAACCAAAAACCAAACTCCGAGCGCTAATAATTAATACTTGAAATCAAGTAGAAAATAGTGCAACGTTACCTTTCAGCAATCAAGGACTGCTGAGCTGTGACAAGTAAAGAAGAGGACAAGCCCAAGGATCTGTGCCATAACGGGACCCCTCATCTCACAAAGACATGTAGAAGTAAGTTACTTCATATCAGATATCGCAGAAAATTGGAACCCACTTCTTAATTAGGTATCTATTCTTCTCCAGATAGCAGCAATATAGAAGCAACTGATGCTGGGATCACAGTATGTTAGAAAGTCACTCACAGACAGCTGAAGTTTTCCCTTCTTCCCTTGCATGGAAACAGAACCTGATCAAAAGCAGACAGCATTGTTCAGGGCACAAGCCTCAGTCAAGAGCTAAGCTTAAGCTCCCTTTCCACCAGGTTCAGTAGCATCTTTGCTGGATCACTACATCCATCTTTAACTTGGTGACTAAAAGAAAAAAAATCCCCCTTACACTGACCCCAACCCATCTTTCCCCAGTTTGAAAACCAGCAACAGATGAAGTACCTAATAAAAGGACACAAGCAATTGATCAATCATTATGAAATTAACACTAACATTCTGCTCCAGAATAAAAACACAGTACATAGATTTCAGGGTACACAGAAAGGGACAAGGAGGAACATCATTCTGTCAGTCTGTACTCTCCTGATGGTTTTGGATGCAGGCTTCCTCAAATTGTTAAAGCATGTGAATAAGAATGCATTATTTTTTACATATGTGTTTAGAAAACGCTTATAAGCTCCATCTAAGTAACAGACTCCTCCAAGAAATACCTTAAAGTTGTTATGTTCCCAGAACAGCCAAGGGGAAGGAAAGGAAAAAAAAAAAGCGCCACCATAAAACATATTTGATCTTAGTACTATGTGGAAATCACTAGTTTAAACACTAATTCTTTCCTTTAAGCTGGTGAGGCCAGTCTAAGAACAGCTAGCCAGAAGTCAAGAACAAGTATTCTGCATGTTCACTGAATTAGTAGAATCTTTGATACAATTTTGAAGTCATAGAGTTATGAAGATTCCCTTTTCATGCTCGCACAAGAAAAAAGCCATCTGACAAAACCAAGCAAATCATTGAAGTTTCTGGTATGATGTAACAAAACCCAGTTTGATGAAAACATGCACCTCACTGATCCCAATAGTTTAATGCAAAAATGCATACATGCTTTTACCTACAGAGGTTATAGTCATACTTCCTGCTAGATACTTGTATTGCCCTCCCAATTTGCTTACAGGAAGAACCAGAAGGTCTGAGCAGCATCTCAAGCCATGCCAAACCATTTGCTGCTATACTTCATTTTCCAAGTCTGATAAGTGTTTACAGTTGTTAAAATGTTAACAAATGTTAACCCATCTCCTGAAAGGAATAAATTCCTGGACTATTCTCCAAGCACCAGAAAAGGGGGGGGCCCAGAGAGATGGAGGCTCTATTTATTCATAGAGCTCTGATTCCTCATGTTGTTTCCATCCAATAAAAACAGGACAAAGCAGGTAGAAAGATACACACTGGAAAGCAAAAAAGCATCAACACCTTTAAAGCGCTGAAACATTCAGAACTTTAAAGCAAGGTAAGTTATGCAGTCTTTTACATATGCCCTTACTCAAGTCACCTCAGCAATACTAAACAACTGCAAGTGGGACAAAAGGTGTTTTGTACAACCTAAGACACCATTCACCATGTGAAAGTTTAAGAACCCTTGATCCTAGCAGTCTTGCTGAGCAAGTAATTTCTTTGCAACATGTGGTAAGGCCTATAGATCAGCCTCATCTTACCAGAACAACGAATTTAGTTGTCCGAGACCTAAGATGCAATCTATGATCAGCCACTTAGCAGTTACCTGTGCTTACAAAACACTGCCTATAATCTAATTTATTTTAAAGAGATAGGCAAAATTTTGATAAATAGTTGCCAGAGTTAAACCTTCAGGGCCCATACTTAAGATCTTGGTCAGAGTAATTTCAAAACATTTCACTCAAAGAATATACTAACTTTCCTGTACAACAGCCAGGAAGGACAACATGTATCTGCTTATAATGAATATTTTTAATTATAAAAAAGCCCCATATATTTGTATATTCTCTCACCAGCTTCTTTAACCCAAGTCTCTTATTAGTGGGCACTTTATAGCTATTCTTTCTGAAGCAAAGGTACCAAGGAATTAATAGAGCACTATTCCCGATGGGCACTCACCACCTTTTCTCTGTAAAGAGAAAAACTGTTAGGAACCTACAAAACTCATAATTGTAAAAGCTAATAAAGATGCACCTGAAGAAACACGCAGAGATCATTTTATCATTGTATTCCCCCTTTCCCAAACAATCCTGTCCCCTAGAATGAACTTTGCAACTCAGCCAAGTTCAACTGCCAAGCATTTCTAAATGCTTGCATGTGTTCATCTTGTTTATGAAATGGAAACTCTATCACAGAATCCCAAAAGCCTAAGGTACAACACAGATGAATCCTAGAGCATGTGCTAGTTCACTACATTCTTAGAGAGATGCTAAGAAACTAGAAGTATATTTGAGTATTTATAGGCCGTACATTAAACTAACTCACCCTCTCAAACCAAACAGTTGTTGTATTCTCTGCTCTTCATAAGCTTGTATTTTTATTTTTTTTTTTAAGCAGGGAAAGAAAGGGGCTAGAAGGAATTTTATTCTTCTACATATTCATCTTTTGGTATTAGTTTCTCTTCTGTTAGTGTCAGTCAACACGCCTACAAGAATATCAAGTCAAAGTACATGGATGCTCCAGTACAGACATTTTAAAACTAAAACAAATTACAGCTAGTTAAAACACACAAAGTTGGAAATCTGTACAGGCTCAGTAAACATGTGATTGGCCAACATTAACTTCTAAAACTTTTGGGCACGAATTAGCTAACATCTGCAGGCCTAGAGTTTCTACAGCTTTAACTAGCTGATGGGGTTTGCTTACGTTAACATATGCTCTAGAGAGAATTGCTTCTCCTATGAACCACGTACTTGGTATCACCACACTGACACACATATGTAAGCCATGGACAATTAAATCCCTTCAGGTACGGTAACGAAGCATTTTAAGATAATTATCTAGCGTATTTTCCCCTCCCCTTTTACTGTACAGACGAAGGCACCGGCAGCTCACTTTCAGACTGGCAGGTAGAGCCATACGACCGACCGTGGCTGGAAGTGGGATGAGAGCCCGTACGCAGCCTTGTCATTCGCTTCTGCTAACGCACAAAATGGAAAGAGCTCCTAGTATTTTGCAAGTAGGAGACGGAAAGTTACATACCGGTTATTTTACTGACAGACAAATCTCGGGAGGTTACACGGACCGTCCAAAATAACACCCAAAATA
Source organism: Tringa tobata (assembly GCA_033628505.1). Taxonomy (NCBI): domain Eukaryota; kingdom Metazoa; phylum Chordata; class Aves; order Charadriiformes; family Scolopacidae; genus Tringa; species Tringa tobata. The sequence goes on along the minus strand of JAHREE010000309.1, from coordinate 142,341 downwards.
AGAGGCTGCCATTTACCATCTGTTTGTCTCTCTCTCTCAGGAAAAAAAAAAAAAAAAAAAAAGAGTGCCGATCACAGGAACAAATGGAGCCTGGCTCCGGGGAGGAGGAAGAAGGGAAAGAGAGGAAATTTCCACGCAAACCCTAAGTGAATCACGCCACGGTCCCCGCGCCCGGCCGCGCCGGCCTCCCCCGGCAGAGCCGAGCGGCTCCGGGGGCACCGTCCCCCCGCGCCCCCGGCGGGCGGCCCGGCCCGGCGGCTCTCCCGTGCCGCACCGGGCCGGCAAGGAGGAAATAAATAAAGCCTCCCCCGGGCAGCGGCACGGAGGGAGCCCCCTTCCCCAGCGCCCCCCGGGGAGGGGCCGCCCGCTGCTCCCCTTCGCCCTCCCC
>JAHREE010000309.1:71040-141299 GCA_033628505.1 Tringa tobata | reverse complement strand
TCCCCTCCCCTCTCCATCACAGAGGACCTGGTGTGACAGGATTGCTTCACCCATGAGTTTCCAAAAGTTGCAAACTCTGGAGTCCCCTTCCCTGCCCCCCCAGTTTCCAGGCCTTGGTCCCACCAGGCCCGGTTTTGGGCTGAAGCCTCCCTCGCCCACCCCGGTGCCTCTGCATGCCCGGGCACGGCTGTCCTGTGGCAGCAGGCACTCACATGGTGCTGCCCCTTTGCTGTACAAGTTTTTGTTGGTTTTTATTTATTTCATTTTTATTTTTTTCCCCAGGTCCATTCGCCATTTGAAACAGAAGCCAAAGAGCGAGAAAACGGTATTTTCTTGGTTTTCTCTGTTCACTTACAAAATCCAGGCAAATTCTATTTTTATGCACAGAGGCTGTAAATGATTTTGACAGAAGCAACTTCCTGCAAATTTTTAAGGAGAGGATCTCTCCCCTGCCAAAAAAGACTTGGATTTTTCATCTCTGTGTTGTCAGAAACTCATGCAAACCACATTGCTTCTCTCTGCTCTTCCTATCACAGACACCCTCGGCCAGGGGCCTATTAAAACTGAACCTGTAACTCTCTCCTCCTTTTTCCTGTAATCCCGGTGGCACACAAAGGGCCTCATCACCTCAGCTACCAGACAAGAAGAGACCACCACCTTTATAGCTCTCCAGTGGCTCTGCTGCGCCGGCATCCTTAGCTCTCCAAACAGGCAGCCCTGTCCTGAGTCTTTAATTATCAGTTATCTCCAGTGCACAAGCTATTACTACTTTTGCCACGACAATACCCACCTGAGAATTTTACTTCTTTCAGCAAGTCATAGGAAAGAGAGGTGTCATCACAGAACACACCAGCATAACTATTACGGGTAATGGCATGATCTTTTTCTTCTTTACTTTTGCATCTTAGATTGAAGTGTTATACTAGTACAGCCTTGTAAAATATGCCCATTCCACTAGCAGTAAAATGCCTTGTGTTGGTATAACTTATTCTCCTTCCTGAAACAAGTTAACATTACCTTGTACATATTAAGTTTTATATTGATGTAAGTATATCCACAACAGGAAAGCTCTTTGAATTAACTTTACCACTTCTGGCTATAGGCAAGACCCAGATCTGCATAAAAATAAATGCTGTTTTCAGTAGTAGTCTGGACATGTGAACACAAATGCAATGTTCTTTTGGAAACAAAACATACAATGGAATATAAACACACCTATATATGTTAGAAATTCCACATTTCTCTGCAGATATGTTCAACTCAAACATAAACTTCCTATTAGCTACATATTAACCAAATTCAGGTGTATATGTTTATATAAATAATATATTTCTCAAAAAGTTTATAATTTTCACATTTTCATATCAACCTATATATAAAATATTAGGTTTCAGAAGTACCCATTACATAAGTAACTTATATAAGTAATGTAATCATTGACACACCTAATACCCAGCAACATTTCCTGTTGAATAAAAGAAAGTACTCTGACTCGGAAAGGTAGATTAAAAATAATATATCTAAAAGCTGCAATTCTTGGTCAGTCAAGACTGTTTATTAAGTGATTTCTCTGTTTTTTTTTTTAATCCAGTATTGAGGAGTCTTTCCCTTACTAAGAATCTGTTCAGATTGCTTTGCTGAGCTCCACATGAACACAAATTTCAGCAGCATTCAATAACAACGTGGAAGAAAATCTGTATGGCTGAAGATTCCTTCGGCTGATGTTACACGAGGCTACCCACAGCCCTTACGCATCTGCTTCCATCTGGTAAGAATAATTCACTAGGCCATCATGTGGCCATTGTAAGATTTAAGATGTCCTTAAATTAATTATTTTCTTGCTTTTAAGTAATTTTTTTTTTTGATAGATTAGTCTTACATAGCTGCATTTTGACACCTTATTTGCTTTTGGAAATCTTTGGGTTTTTTTTTCAATAGGTTTGATAACTGAGCACGATCGTTTCTAAGAAATCGTTTCCATATCTACAAGGAAAAGCTTTCAGAATGTATTTTCTTGGAAATAGCCAATGCGTACTAACTACCATAAAAATGTGTATTCATATGACTTATTTATTGTGGTTCGGTACCCATTTCCCTGTGATTTGTTGCTGTATGCAATGACTGTTGTGCGTTGATTCACACCACATGCTGGGAAGGTGTTCTCCTGAGCAAGGCTCCATAGTCACTGTCTCATGGATCAAATATAGGAACCTACTGTGATTCTGCAGTTTGGGGTGAAACCAAGCTATTTTCAGGACTCTTCTGGTGGTAAGTCACCGCCATTTGAGATGGGCCAAGCCCCCAGCAATGGGAGGAACTTGGTGGAGCTCCACAGTGGAGTGTCTTGAGAAGGGACATGGTGGGGGTATACAGATACAGGCAGAAAAGGAGATGGTGGAGATTGAATAATTTCCATTCCTGGTTGGGATGAAGAGTAATTATGCTGGGACTTCAGGATGGTAAAGCTTTCAAAGCATCTGTACAGACTGCAGTCTGAATATTCATCAACAAAAACCCAATACAGCAGTACCTCTGTGCATGGACATGTGTAACCATTAGTGCCCCAGTGCTTGCCAGCGATCCAGCTGGCTCACTGCTCCCTGGATTGATGCTGGTCTACCAGTGTGTGCTGGAAATACATGTTCTGTTTGTGCTTCGGTGTGTTGATACTGAGAAAATACTTCAAGATTTGGAATGCTTATGATTCTGAGCTGTGCTGGAAGCAGTGGTTGGACATGTGTGACTATGTTTGAGACTGGAAGTCAGGTTTCAGAAATTGAAAAAAAATATCTTTTTTCAAGGTTCTGCAAAGTGTCTTTGATTACTATGGAAAGTTCACAGATATCAATGCAGAATGATATACAATAGTTGATGACAGATTTTTTAGAAATTCAGCCTTATTTACTGCAACAAAAATAAGAATTGCTCCCCAGACTGCAATGGATGTTAATGATGTGTCCATGCCTTTTGTCACTCTGGGAGACTCAGACATCTCTCTGCTTCTCTGGCTAATGATGCCTTTTACTGGGCAGATGTGTTGGAGAAAGGAACTGTATGACTGTTCTGAGTAACTGTAGAATAATAATGAAGGGCTTTGTTGGGAAATTGAAGGGCAGGTGGAGGAGCCTTACAAATACTCTGATCAATATTTGCTGCAAGTGGCAGATGTTGACCATGTCTTGTTCAAAATCCATAAGAGAATATGTCCATGCTGCTCAGAGAAACAGGATGAGGGATTTGTCCTGCTCTTAAATGAGAGAATATAGTGGTGAAAAATGGATGTATTATAGGCAAAGATACGAGAGAGGTGCATCTTTGTTAATGTTTTTGTATTATTAGGGGGCAATGAGAACTTTAGTGGGATACCTCAGCCAATTTTTTTTATGATAGTCTTTACTTACTAAGCATAACTGTGGCAAAGCATACAGCATACCTGGTGCTCCAGCGGAGCTCCAGGAAGCTACCACTACTCATGTTAACCTCAGGGGGCACTTGAGGTACTGCTATAACATCGTAATAATCTTCAGAGGTCTGCTTCCTTCTGCACAGTTTCCAGCAAATTTTCCTGTATGTTGTTTTCTTTGTCCCAAGCTCCTCTCAATTTAGACACTCGTGTGAAAGGAGTGACACAAGTTGTCACAAGCATCCTTCCAGCTCTTTTTTTGCCTTCGGGCTCCTGTGCTGAAATCCATTCACAGAATCCTTGAACTTCTCCTTCCTATCTTCCCTTTATTTTTTGAAACATCTTTCATGCATCAAGCAGCTTGCAAGGCTCATGTTCCCCATCATAACGATGCCTCGGTTGCCAGAGACAAATTGCAAATATTTGCCATTTCTACACTGAACTCAGCGCCAATGATAATTGGTTTCTTTTTTTTTTTTTCCCCTCAATTTTGGAATGTCATTTCCATCTGCTTTCCCAGTCTGGGCTTCCCTAGGAAATGGATGTTCCCAGGGAACCCAGTGGTGTGTAACAAAATAAGATGCCTCCCACTCTGTGTCTCCTTTCTGTAGAAATCCTGCGCTGGTGTTGGAATGGGAAGGAGGAAGAAGGTACTGGGTTAGTAAGAGGTGAATAGTAACAGGATTCAAGTTTGTGGTTCTGCAGGCACCTCTGTAGCAATGTTACCTTGAAGTGCATGTCCGAGAGATGAGAAAAAGTCTTACCAAAAAAAGGCAATGGATAAATCAGAATGATATGCGGCATTGCATAGAAGAGTACCGAAATATATCCAATTGCAGGAGTGAGAGAGAGACACCATGCAGACAAGCAACCAAGAAAGCTGTATTGCTTTGCTCTGTGCATAGTAAAATGGAGTGCAGTCTTTGCCTCAAGATCTCCTATAAGATGCACAGGTCAGCATCACGTGCACTAGAAGGGAACAGACTTTAGAGCAATTGGCCTGAATCCAAGATTTTAATTTTGCTAAAAATTTGATTGTAAGTGTCTTATAATCTCAGCATTTTGAAATGTTTAATTTTGGTAATTCACCTCATAAAATGTGAAAGGAGCTAAAGAGTGCTGAACAAACTACGAGCCAAAGTATATTTGCTATTGCTTTTTTCCCTGCATCCGCTTTTGCAATAAATATGCCCGCCCTGCAATCTGTATTCCCTTTAACTCACGTGGTGCTCCCACGTTATTTGAGTGGCAGGAAGAGTAGCAGCAAGCCCAGACATGTAGTCAAGCAATGCAAGGTGGGGACAGAAGACGGGGTTCTTGTTTGTGGAGGATCACAATGACCACACTAGGGAAGGTGGTGCCAAACAGATGGAAAGAGGCTCATGGTTCATATAGTTCATTTCCACCGCTGGTGTTGGCATCCAGATACTAGCTGGTTTAGAGATGCAGAGCTACAATATAATACAGGACATGACAGCAGTATTTCTCTCTGCAACCTTTTCAAGCTGACGGTCTCTCTGGATTTCAAACAGCATCTTTGTAACCTCAATCTTTGCATTTCAGTTTAGTGGTTTGAAAAAAGAATATTAGCTCTACGACTCCCTATTTTAAGTGACATGATTTGACAACTGTGGTAAATCACCTGGGTACATTACAATACTGGGGTTCAGCGGTGACTTCCCATGGATAAATCTTTCACAGCTCATCCTGTTCTGGAAAGTTGGAAGTCCTGGATGTCCTGTTCATATCGCTTGTGCTCTTGTAGACCAGCCAGTGTTCTTTTGCTTTATGGTGGCACTGATCCATTTTTCAGGAATGTCACTTTTGCAGTCAGTTTGGCCATTTGACCAACACTTGCACATTCTAATATTTGAGGTGGTGTCTTAAGAGTTTAGACTGGACATGCTACACACGACCCATCAGACAACATCAAGGGAGCTCTAAAAAAATGCACGAATCTGGGGACAAACACACATTGGAATTACAAAGGAAGCCATAAGCATTCAGCTGGAGTGATAACGTACTGAATCCAGATGATTTTGTAACAGAAGAGGGCACTCAGGGGCCAGACAGCAAATAAACCTTTTTACATTATACAATTAGGGAAAATAATTCAGAAAAGGACAGAATCTTCTCCTGAGCTTGATGCAGCTCAAAGCTAAGGCCATGGGTTGATGAGCCTGGGTTTCATTCATGCAAAAATAAAGTCCAGTCACTTTAAAGCAATCTTTGTGAATGCACTCAAGCCAACTCATCTGAAATATTTGAAGTAACATCCCTGTGTAGACAGGACTTCATTATGTTACTTGTTATTGTTTTCAGGGAGTCCTCACCTGCACTTTAAAGTGCAACATACATTATGAGAGAAAATGATTGCTCATTATTGTTGTATTCCTTAATTGCCTTCTATATTCATGTGTTCAATGGAATGCATTTTTTCTCTTCTGCCCTTCTCTGCCTGCATCCGACAGCACTCAGCATTTTCCACGGAGCTCAAAATTGCTCACATTCTTATAAAAACGCCTCAGCCGTATGGGATTTGCTGAGAGGAAATAAAAAGTGCATGCCTTGAGAAAATGCCATACTTGATCCTGCCTATTGGTTCCATGGTGGGCCGTATAAACAGGAACTGTTGGTTAGAAGAATTTCCACCGACTCTATCAGCCTTGGAGCCTGTGTTCTGCATAGGCCAGGTGTGACGGGAGCTCACCTGTCAAGAAAGTATGACGTTGCATTAAAGAGCTGGGGTGAACTTTGACGCTTGTAAATATATTGCACCAGCCAAGCTCCAGCTGCAACTTTGCAGTTTTCCAGGCAGATCTACTTCCTTTTGCCAAAGGAATGTGAGCCACTGCAGATAGGTTTATGTATATAAATAATGCTGATAGAGAGACAAGCCTGAAATTAGGTAGGTTAGATAGGCAAAACAATAGATTAAATAGGAAAGTCGAAGCATTTGTTAATCAGAAATACGAGTATGTTCCTTAAGGAGCTGCAGGAACCCAACTGTAATGATGACAAATGAGAGATCCCAGAATAATAAGATCAGTCTTGCATACAGGCAGCACCGTAACTGAGACTCTGTATGACATAGATGCGCTTGTTGTACAGAGAAATTGGGCCCTTATATTCTGATAGAGAACATTTCCTCTTCTTAACAGCCTGTGCTTGACAGGCTGACAGAGTGAAGGTTGTGCCAGTAGCTGCTCTGCTCTCTTTCCCCTTCTGCTCCTTCCTCCCTCCGGTGCCCTGCAGCAAGATGGGGCCAGGCTGAGAGCCACCGAGGGCAGGGATCATATCCAAGGGGAGCAGAGATCAGGCTGGTCTCCCGACCATATTGTATAGGTTAAACAAGACATCTAAAAGATGGTAGGTATTTTTCTATTTTAATAGCTATTTTTTATTCTTTCAGATGCATTTTAAAATTTTACTGTGTTTTCTCCTGCAACATTTTAAAATAATTGGCACATTATTTCATGAATAGGAGAACTTCCTGCTAAAAGACCAGATGTAGAATTAAAGCTCTAGGTAGATGTAGTTTGTTTTACTCCTAATAATCTAGCACTTGGGTTTTTTTAAGGAATGATAAATTGCCTCTGATTCTTAAATAGGTTATTTTTAAACTTTAGCCAGTCAGTCTCTAGTAGGAGCCATATCTTGCTAAATCATGTAAACCATGTGCTGATTTTTACTTTAACATGCTTTCATTTTGTTTTCTTCTCCTTAATCTCTTTGTATTGGTATCATATCTGGGAAACCAGAATGAATTTTTGCATGGAAAGCTTCAGAACAGATGTGCCACCAGCACTTCCACTGATAGTGTATTGTGTCACACTTGCCTGAAGTGCTTATAATTTGTTTTATGCAAACTCACGATATGCTGGGCCTTAAAACGTACTGTGCAGTTGTTGGATTGACATGGGTGGAAGGAAAGATATGCTGAGGGTTTTGTGTGGTTTTAGTCCATGCTTAGCACTATGTCTCCTAACTAGGAAATAAAACAGAGGAATCTCTAAAAGCCACAACTTTCAAAACTTTTATGCATTTGTATTTCTATGAGATCCCATGCAAGTAGCCTGATTTCCAAAACAGGTGAGCATTTTCAACTTTTGCTGAGGTCAAAGAAAACTCATCTTTTCTGAAATACAGTTCCATTCTGCAAGTTTTCCACACAGGATTTCCATGTTGAATATTAGACCTACACTGTGGGAAACACTGGGTACAGCATTATGATTAAAAAAAAAAAAAAGTGGGCGCCCACCAGATCCTACCCAATGTATCCAGAATCTTCCACGTTTCATCTCTTGGGTGTATTACGTTGGAATAAATTTTGAAAAGACTTCAGGGTAAAGCTATGGCTAAGCAGAATAGTAGTGAACTTTGAAGAAGAATGAAGAATCTCCTGAGAGAAGAGAGTAGGGAACGTACTGAGGAGTAAGATGCACAGGGTGATGCCTAAAAGTAGGTTCCACCATAAGCATATGGACAGCTTCATTGTCCTTCAGAGGCAACCCATTCATTCAACCAACCTGGTGAGCCATCATGTTCTTCACTCTGCAGCCCAGAAGCAGCAGAGTAAGAGTGTTACAATTAGGTGGGCAGCCAGCTACTTCCCACTTGAGTGAAAAGACTGAAGTCTCAGGGACAAGAGGGAAGCGAGTTGCTGGTTGCTTGCTTATTCACTCCTCTTTGCAGATAGGAATCTAGGCACTGGACTTTCTTCCTTCTGAGTAATATATACCTTTCCTCATTCTTCTGAGCAGTATATACCTTGACTCATTGCAGGCCTACTTCAAAGGCACAGAAATCAGAGGGAGCACTCTCAGACCTTTTCTCACCAGCGTGAAGTCATACTTCTCACCTCAGGACAGGTAAACAGTAAGTTGTCTCAGCTGAGATCTTAGTAAATACATGGGAGTTATTTTCTCATCTTCAAGATCTAGTGAAAATGCAAGCTTATCTCAATTTATTAACGTAACTGAAAATACCCCTGTGGGTTTTATTTAAAAATAGTTAAACAGGTACAGTATCTAATTATTGAGGTGTAACTATTTTCATTAAAAGGACAGTAGCAGAAACAAAGAGTGCAGGTCTCAAAATATGAAGTAAAATTGCTGGAAGAATAACAATGGTTCTGTTGTACTCCTATACAAAGCAGAATGTGATGGCCTAATTGAGTTTTATTAGGCATTGCTTTCTAATTGTTGATGTGACTGAACAATCAAACCTGTAAAAGGCGCTTGGCTAATATACTGAGCAGTGCACTTCGTTAAGAAAACTTAGCTATGATACAGCATTCAATTTTAATTGGTACCTTTCATGTCAGATAACTGAGGAATTAAGAGGATAAATAGAGCCACCTTAGGTTTTCATGGCTCATCTGCATCTTATATAGTCCTTTGAAGTTTAGTAGCATGTTACATCCTCCTTACATTGGAATATAACAGCTCTGCACATTGTGAAGCAACCAGTTCATGAAAAAAGTCTCAAAAAAATTCAGCACACAAAAGTTCAAAAGGATGGTGGCTCTAAGCTCTCTTTTTAAGAAGTGCTCCAGTGCTTAAGCTTTTGCACCTGTGAAATTCAAGCAGTTGTTTTAAATAAAAGCTCTATAAGTAAGTCCTGGCAGCTCAGTCTACAGAGAGTTGACAACTGCTGTGGAGCAGATTGACAGCACAATTATTACCTGCAAGGTGTGCCCCACTGGGAAAAGGCTAAGCTTGGGCAGTTTCTTCATGTCACAGCATGTGACAGAAGGTTACCAGAAAGGTGATTACTCCTGTCCTACCACAGCGGTCCTTGTGTCAATTGGCTCTAGCAATGGCAGCCAGGCTTCCATTGAAGAACTTCTTACCATGAAGTAAGAAGTGGCTGACTTCTTGGCTGACTTCAGCCATGATTTGGATGATAGAAGGCTGTGGGCAGAGAAGCATCATATGAGTAAGAAAATACACTGCCCTGCGTGATACTAGCACTGTGTGTGTGTACTTACTGTCCCCTTATTTTTTCCCCTTAATTTTAAATCCCAACAATTAATACTCTCCCCTTAACTTTTTTCTAAGTGTGCATTCACAGAGTATTTAAAGAGGAGGTAAGTTGTTTCTGAACAGGGAGTCCTGTTCAACTTCCTCCAGAAGCTGTTAGCTCTAGCAGGAGCCTAACTCTCAAAAAGTCCTGTTTTTGGTGTTATGCATGGAAGTCAGTGTGAAGTAAGATTTAGAATTGGATCATTATTTTGTGGAGCCAGGAACAGAAGGAAAAGACAAAGAACTTTCAGACAAGAAATCAGTTTATTGAGAGCACTGGGGCTATATGACTCACCGGTTTATCTGAGTACACAAACAAAACAGAAAGTATTAAAAGAATGGCTCTTATCAATAAAAATATAAACGTGTTCTTGCTGACATCAGGAAAAAAATCCACCCTTAGAGTAGAGATTGCCTTGGTTTGGAATACCTCTGAAGAAGAAAAGGTCAGCTGGTCAGGTTGACAGAGCTGGTGGAAGTGGTGTCCGCTTTCACATATGGCTCAGGCTTTCAAGAACTCTCCAAAGTAGTAGACACTTAAGTTACATTTCTTTGTGATTTAGGCAGAAAGTGAATTAGTATTTGGGTCTCACGTTACTTGAGCAAGAGCTCTAGGCTGTTGAGGGCCTTGGGTTGTGCTTCCCTCAATTCTTTTGGTTGATGCTGCTGCTTTTGTCTGACTTTATCACTGAGACAAATTGCAGGAGAAATAGTCTTTACCTGGTGGTCAGATTAGTCTTTTGAATGGTGGGATTATCTCTGCCCCATTCCCTGTCAGATTCTAGTTCCATATCTGGTGAAAGTTTAATTATTTTTGCAAAATGAAGTGGCACTTATGAGAGATTCAGACCATACAATGCCAAAGTCCCCTCCAACCTTTATGGGAGGTAGGAGATGTGTGTTAAGCTGGGAGAGGGGGTAGGGGACAGAACTTAGCAAGTCTCTCACAACCTGAACAAGTGATCTGAACTCCTCCAGTGAAAGGGAGGCATTAATCTTTCCTGTAACACTGTTTGAATCTCACCTCAAAATTGACACGAGAATTTCTGATAAGTTCTGAGAAATCACACTTTGAAACACGTTTACCATCTGCCAGTATAAAACAATGTCAAACTAAGCCACCAAAAAGGCACAATCAAATCTTCATTAAAAATAAGGCCACCTCACTTTTAGGGGTTTCTCATAGCTTAGTGTCCTTGTGTAGTTATAGTCTAAATATACCTGCAAGCAAACCTTTCCCTCAGTGTCTCAGAATGAGCCAGTACCTCAAGCTTCTCCTGGGCTGGACCTCACCACAACTTCTTGTTTCTGCAGACAGGCTGTGCATTAAATAAGACTGAGAGTGATGCATAAGAAAAACAAAATTATATTGTTAATAGGCAGATGCCTAGGAATGCAGCCGAGTGACACATTCTGAGTGTTATTTCCAAGCAAACATTGTTGTTTGTAAAGAGATAGAACAAGACGTAAGGCTATCCTGAGATCATAATCATAATTCACTGCTGTCTACTTAAAGAGAACTGGTATGACCCTTTAGGCAGATACCAACCATAATGATGAATGTAGGTCTTGACCTTTGACTTTCTGTTCTTCAAATTAGTATTTCTTGTATGCACGCTTTCAATAGGTTATTAACTTTGGAGTGAACTATTCTCCTAAGTATGCTTCATTGTAATTCCACTAAAGTTAATTTACAGTAGTAGTAGTTTTGGCTTGCAGAAGGACCTAAAGGATTCCCATTCCTCCGTGCTGGACATTACAGACACACACAATTAAGTCTGAGAATTTTTCCTCCTCCATTGGTTAGGTCTCATTTTATCTGAGAATTCACATTAGCTGACCAGGTGTTTTTCAGCACTGCATTTCAAAGACAGAGATTTAGCTTTGTCTGATTTAGAATAGGAATATTCTTGAATGATGAAGGAAATAAATTTTGACCACCTGACACCATCTAGAAGAAAGGTCCGAGTCACATGTGCCAAGTAGCTCAGAAACCTGAACATAAGATAAAGGTTTTCCACTATTCTACTCTTAAGCACTCAAGCAACTGAATGAGCATAAGCCATAAACTCCAGCCTTGATCACTCAAGCACATAATATAGTTTAGTGCTCCAATGTCTAAGGTGTCACCTTGGTAGGAATTATTGAACATGTGGTCTCAACAATTGCCCCATTAATTACGAACAGCTACTATTCCTTCTCATTACCCTTCTGCAGCACAGTTATAACCAAATAAGGCAGGAGGATACTTTAATAGACATGTGACTTCCAGTGAAATATTTTGACACCAGAGCCAATTAATACAGTTGCCTATTCCAGAAATTGGATTTGTTCAGTCCACATCCTTCAGATTCTTGCTCCTGAGGATAATTCTCCCTGATCCTCAGGAAACTTCAACAAAACAAAAATGGAATGGAGCAGAAAGCAAATCCTTTCTTATGGTACCTATTCAAACAGGGCTTTCCTTCAAGTAAGATACCACAGAGCATCAGGCCAGGGTCAGTATTGCAATAACTGACTGTCAGAAATGCACAAGCTAAATTCTGCACACATCTTTGGTGTACAGGAGCTTCTTCTTGTAACCAGAGAACTCCAAAGAAGATAATTAACAGAACAGTAGTATAACTTGTGAAACAGTTTTAAATTGTAGTAGAGATGGCACTGTGAGATGCCATTTTCCTGAGTCTCACTGGTTCCCATATCAAATTCACTCAGTTTGTAAGTATAAAGTAATTATTTCTCAACTTAACTCAGGTTGACTATCAAGATGCTTCCTTTCCCATCTTCTGTATTATATCCACTTACAGAAACCCTGTGCTTTACATTATTAGCACAGACATTTTTGTGCAACTTTACACATTTTCAGTGATGCCCAAGTGACCTCATGACATTTTTGTAGCTTTACACTTATTCCAACACATCCATTCTCTGTCGGCAACCTAAAAGGATGCACTATGTGCATAATTCAGCCTTCAGAATATATACAGTATACAATATATATAATACAATATATACAATATATATTCCTGAAGCCAACATGCTTCAGGAAGAGCTCAGCATAAATTTCAGGACAAAGCCTGAATTTGTGGGACTGGCAAATAGCAAAAACATCAACCATCTGTAAATCTGATATGGAAATCACTGAACAGAATGAATATCAATAAGGCAGTTGATGTGCCAACACTTCTACTTACTATATCAAATATGTCTACTTTGCTTGTACTTTGTCATTCCACCGTTTCCCCTGCTGTATGTTTCTTCATCTCTTGTTGTCAATTACTAGTAGCTACATCAGTACAATAATCAAATTGTCTCTTGGGCTAGTAACTGCCTCATTCCCTTCAGAAGATGAATGGAGAAATTATTACAAAAAAGAAAAGCTGTTCTTCATTCTGGACTACAGAAGAAAGAATAACAATACAGAGAGCTTTAAGGGCTCCAAAGCAGGAATTAGGAAAAAATTAACTCACAATACTTCACAAAGCCAAGAACAGTATTTTCATTTTACCTCTGAAGCCTGAAGAGGGATCATAAAGACCCAATTGTTAAGCAGGAAAATTACTGATACTGTTTATCAAGGCATTCATTTCTGGTCAGATGCTTACAGTCAATAATTGTCCTCACCTACACAGGAAGGGCAGCACTCGCCATTGTTCCCCGCTTCCAGGCCCCAAGGAAGGTATTCATATAACTTTGAGAACATTTAGCTCTTTGTTGCCTTGGACTAGATAAACCACTTACCCAAGCTAGTAACAACCTCACACAGCTTCTCTGATGATCTTAGATACCGTGGTGACAGTGGAAATATCTAGGATGGAAGACAGGGAAATTACAAAGTTATTTTGTTGAGAATCACTGCAGGGAAAGGTCTTAGACTTTCCTATAAGATTTGACACTACCTTGATGTATAAAACACACTTTTTGCAACAATGACAGGATTATAGCCAGCTAAGAAGTTTTCAGGAAAATTAGCCAGCATAGGAAGAGAATTCAGAGGTTTCTGCTCAGCCAACTTAACGTAACCCAAAAAGACATTCTTCTTCTCTGTTCAGATGGGGCCAGACTAAAGATCCAGTCAATCGGCATTCCAGGCCTGCTGTGAAATGTTATACCCATTTTTACAGACCAGTAAGCTGAGATGCACAGACAGAGTTAGTGTCAGTCAAAATAGGAGCTCAAGGAAGTTTTACGGTCTAATCAGTAGCCAAAAATGCTTTTGACATTTTGGGTAAAGAGGCAAGTTTCACAATGTAAAGACTGGTCTATTTATGTAGATACACTTCTACAAGGTATCTTTTTCAGATGCAGTACAGAAAGCCTTTTAATTTTCATTTTACTACATGCAGGATGTGATCACAATGACACTCAAGATTAAAGGTAGAAAATTAAGCACGGCCTCTTGGGCATTTGAATTGCTAATAATTATTCTTCCTTATCATAATAAAGGGCAAAGAAAATAAATTATATCATCATCATCTTCATATCTTGATGCGTAATTTGGCTATGAACCACAGTGACTAAATTTAGTATTATTAAAATTAAGAATGTTACACCTGTAGTACATCACAAACCACCTAGAAGTTCCAGTCAAAAAGCAGGTTCCCATTGTGCAGCACATTTTAATTATTACTAGTGTTTTTTTCTGCCTACAGAGAATAGCATCTCTTACACGAAGGTCTCTCACCGCACAAGGAGAATTTGCTACCCTACAGGTGATCTGGGACCTCCTTTCCCTGGAATCCAGAGGAATTAATATCCATCCCAGGTATTTAGTGTCAGCCTACTTTTGATACTTCACAGATTTCTGTCTAGTAATTAAGGATGAAAGAAGCCAGTGTCCCTTACTGAACCCAGCTGTGTTGGAGAACTTGCTGAGAGCTATTGTTAGGAAGAGGAATGAGGTATTCTTTCCCTATAGTGACTTGGCAAAAGTAGTCTACCAAACCAGCCAGTGATCCTGGGTAAACAATAAGATCCTAAATTAAAGGACAGAAAATAAAGCGAGAATAAGCAAAGAATTACTATTCATAGACTCGCCTACTCATCAAAGCATGGATGGATGCAGTTAAGCCAATATAAATATGTGCAGAATGTATGGTATGGTGCATCTAGATACCTCTCTTACTTCATCCATACTAGGAGCTGTACTGTCACAACTGTTTTGCATTAAAATATCACATTGCTGACAGAGAAAGTGTATCATAAATGCTGTGCAGCTGGAGCTAAATGTGGTATTTTTTTTCTGAAGTTCAGCTGCCCAATGACCTACCCCATGCCATCCACTCTTTTCAGGGTAATTTTTTTCCTTCATGTTGCTATGTGACCATTGGCCTATTGGCAAGGAGAGGAAAGAATTATCTGGAAATTTAAAGTATTAAATCTGCAGTGGTTAGAAAGGATTTTTTCCTCCAACAGAGATTAAAAAAAGTGTGTGCAATCTGGCTGCATCTGAATGCCAAAAGAAATATGACAGCTTTTAATGCTTGGGAAAGGCTTTTTTAAAAAATGGATTAATTTATTTAAAAAAAAAAAAAAGTAAGATAAATAAAGTCTTATTTCTTAAGGAAACAAGGCTTAGGAAATCACACTCTGTCTGCCAAACTTTTTCAGTAATTTTTGAACCTGTTGCAATTCCTGAAAGAATTCCAACCTAATCTGATCAAGGGCTACAGGGCTCAAAAATTTATGTCCTCACAAACTTTGTGAAAATGCGTAGGAATGTGTAAAATGTTAGGGAATGTGTAAAGGAAAAAGATCACAATTGGGGTCTCTGTAGTTGGAAAGGCTGAAGCAAAACCTCTAGCTATCCATTGCATTTGCCATGGCCAGGTGATCAGCACATGCGTCTCCAAATTTTTCATGATATACCTGCCTTTCATAGTCATGGGTCTTGAGGTGGCACGTAGGCAGCATAGGAGCACAGCCATGCCTTCACAGTGATGGGTACATGGGGGAAGATACAGAAATACCATACCCAGGTACTGAGGCTGCTTTAGCTCTGCTGCTTGTGGAATAACTTCACTTACTTTCTACTTTCACCTCTTGCCTGGCACTCTTCCTTTCCTAGAATAAAATAAATAATTCACTGGCTATCATTCTCATTGCAATAGATCTGCTCTGGTTCATGGCTTAGACCATGAAAAGGGAAATCTCAAGGAAATATGAGCCCTTTGACTTAATGAACAAATCAGGCCAAATTAATGAGAACAGATTCATCCATTGAACTCTGAGAGGAGCTATTCTTGACAGGATAGACTTTTTCCTCCCCTCTTTTTAAACTTCCTTTTTTCCTCTTTCTCTTCTGACTAATCCATGTGAAACTGTTTCTCTGGTTTCTGTCTCTTTTTCTTATAGCTGCCTTGTCAATTCACTCGCACCCCAGGACCACGGATCTCTTTCTATTGCCCCCTCTGCCAGCCTGTTACAGGGAAGATCTAGAGGAGCAAAAATAGTTATTTTGCCAATTTCCCATGGGTCTAGTTCATTTGACATGGTTTTGCAACTATGAAGTATTGTTTTAATAAAGTTCAAGAGGGGAAACTATTGACCCTAAAAATGAATACATACTTTTGGTAGAGTCTTTTATCTTAAAGGTAATACAGGAGGGAATTCCTGGAGGAGATGTGTTTATTACTGGGACAGAGGGTGGCAAATTGACTTCAGGTATGGTATACTTCTAAGATACTTATATTTGTTCCTTAGCTCCATACATATACATACATGTACAAATATCCTTTTGGCTTGCTTTATTCCTGGTACTTTGTTCTTGCACGTACTTTGAGCTTAAATGCAGCTTTCTTCACAAGATAACCCCTATCAGGGCTGCTTTTTTTGTTCTGTACAAGATTGTAAACCCCAGTTCACCTGAAGCCCAAGAAACACGAGTTTTAAATGCCACACACCCGCTAACAAAGTTGAACTAAGGAATCAGTTTACTGAGTTTAAGTGAATGGCGCTGTTTGAATTATATGCATTTTAAATAGGGATTTAAATCCCTATTTAATCCCATCCCTGTAATATTTACAAATCACTTATTTCATCTTTTTGAAGGCTTCAATCTGAAACCATAGAAACTGAAACCATTCTGGTTTCGAAAAAAAACCCACATAATAATAGCAGCACTCTTACGGTTTTTTCACTGAAAAAAAAAAAAAATAAATTAAAATGTTCTAATAAATTAACGGGGCATGGCTGGGAAGGGCAGACTGCCCTCGGCAGGGTATGGGAAAGGAGAAGGGGCACCGGAGCGCCGCGTTAGTCACACCGCAGGAGCGGACCGGGGAACGCGGGACCCCGTTGCTCTCCCTTTCCCGCAGCCACCTCGGAAAGGTTGGAACGCCAACACGAAGCCCACCCACGCGATGTGCAAAAGCCGAACACGCCACCGCAGCCCCGGCCGGGGGCTCCGCGACCCTCCGCGACTACAACTCCCGTCGGCCCCCGGCGCAGGACCCCGCACCGGCCTGCCCCGGGCCCTGCCTCCTTGAGGGAGCCGCCGCCGCGGAAACGGCCGTTTGTTAACTTTCGCCAGCTGGGCTGGCCTAAGCCGGGAAAGGGGTAGGGAGCCGTGTGACCCTCTCCCTTTCCTCCGGCGGGCCGCTGTCCCGTTCCTGGGGTGGCGCCGCGGCGGGCAGCCCGGGATGCTGGCGGGCTTTTCTCGGCGGCGGCGCCACCATCGCGCCTTCCTCTCTCCAAGATGGCGGCGCCGTTGGCGGTAAATTCGGGTAAGAGGAACCTGAGCGTGGGGCCGCGGCTCCTCCTCCTCCTTCGCGGCGGTGCCGCTCGCCCTCTCTCCCGCTGCTTGCCAGCTGGTCGGGGGGCGCCGGTCCCGCGCCCCTCCTCAAAGCCCACGGAGTGGGGGGCGATGGCACTGGGAAGGCCGGGCGTGAGGAGGCGGTGAGGCGCGGCCCGGCCCGGCCCGGCCCGGCCAGACCGCGGGCTGTGGGGGTCGCGGTGGAGCTGGCATGCGGTGGGGAGAGCGGCCTCCCTGTGGGCCTCCTGCCGTGCGGTGGTGCCTGGGGCGCTCAGGCCGCGCACAGGTGATGGAGGTCTGGGATCAGAGCTTTGCGATCCGCGCAAAGGGTGCATGAAGCTGGCGATAATGAGACAGTAAAGGCCACCTTGGTTCGAGAGAACTGTGCTAGCTCTGTGTATGTGTGACGGAGCGTCACTTCTGTATTGGGCTCATCCCTTAATGCTTTGCGCAATAAAAAGTGGAAAAGAAATACGTCCTGAATTTTGCTCTGTTCTAGAGAAGAAGTCTGGAAATGTTGTGTTGGTTTCTCTTGTGCTGAGTGTTGCTAAGAATTAGGAACATCAGGGGCATCAGAGTCATCCATGGTCCTTTCAGAGCCTGTCACAAGGAGCTGTTGTGGGTTACTAAGGCAGCACTTACCCTGTATAACTGGGGAATAAATCTAATGCAAAAGAAAATGACTAGGTGATTGGACAATAACTTAGGAGGTCATCTGGTTCAACACTCCTTCGCTTCCTTCCCCTTAAAGCAGGTGCAGGGCCTTACCTAAACTAGTTTTGAATACTTATAAGAATAAAGATCCTCTTGGAGGCCTCTCTGGGCCTCTGTTCTAATGTGTGACCACTCTCACAGTATGTCTTTCTGTCTTCTGGTATTGCAGCTTATGTCAGTTGCTGCTCATCTTCTCCTGGGGTACTGCCGTCTCTGTTTTCTGTGAATAATGCCATTCGGTAGTTGAAGACAACGAAGCTCCCATCCCTCTTTAACCTTCTTTTCTTCAGACTAAACGAGGTCTGTTGTTTCAGCCTCTCCTCATTCATCCTGTTCTCTAGCTTCCTATTTCAGTGTCTTACTCTGGGGAGTCCAAAACTGGACACAGTACTGGAATGAAGGACTCTCAGAGGTGCCTAAATAATCACTTCCCTATACCTCCTGGCTGCAACTCCATTAATGCAGCCTGGTGCATAGAGGCCTCCTTTGCTGTGAGGATGTGCTCCTGACTAGTGTTCAGCTTCCCATCTACCAGGACACTTAGGTGTTTTTCTGTAAAGCTGCTTTCTAGCTGCTTGGTCCCCAGCTGGCACTGTTGTGTGGAGCTATTCTCTCTCCGGTGCAAGACATTGCATTTGCACTTGTTGAGCTTCATTAGGTTAATACAGAGAGAATGGAGACCCTGTGAAAAGCAGCTGTGACTGGAATATGGGCAAGGCCAAAAGGTCTATAACTAAGGTGGTGTATGTCATAATGACTAGTTAATAAAACTAAAAGCTCCATTCCTGTGTCAAGAAAGGAGTAAATTTTACAGAGAAGATACTTTGATCTAACAGAATCAATTACATCCCTGCCCCCTCACAGAAAAAAGTAAAGCAAAGGCACTTCATTTGAAATGTAGCTTTGTTAAAGTGAAAATTGGAGTAATTCAAATGAGGCTATCATTTATTGTATAAATAACATGGCAAGTTAGTCTATAGCCTTAAAATTAAAAAAAAAAGAATTTTGCGCCTAAAAGATGAGTTAAAAATTAAAGCAGATGTGGCAGTAGAATTAATGAAGATTTTGCCTTAGGTTATAGTATGTCCCCCTTTGTGGGGACAGACATAGCGTGGTTAAGTCTATAGCTTGGCAAAAAGTTCAGATGTGTTAACTGCTGTTGTTGCCAAAAGAAGCAACCCAGCCTGTCCTTCCTTGCTGTCCCTGATGAGATGCTCAGCCCTTCTAAAACTAGTAATAATAGAAACAGTGTAAGTGGGGAAAAAGTCAGCATGGTTGCTGAAGTCCAACTTTTTTCCATCCCAGTTGCTTATTCCTTTCTCTGCAATATTCTGTCTTTGTGCTAGCGTAGCTTATGCCATCACAGAGCAAACTGGGTTGTAGATGAGATCCTGCTGAAAATAAACTCTTTTTTTTGGATTAGTTTTCAGTTGGAAAAGTTAGATCCTTAATTTGTTATAATGCCTTACAGTACATGTATTTGGGCTAGTGTAAAGTAATTGTGTTGTAGGGACAAGAGCAAAGAAATTTGCCAGGGAAATAGTTGAACAGCTTTTGGCAGGTGCTGTGGATTGCTGTTGGTGTTTATTGGACTCGGTAATTTCATAAGAGTGAAAAGACCGTTTAGAGTGGGAGTAAATCTCTGAACTCTGAAGTTACAAGGGAGAGCCAGTTAACAGTCTGGAGTGTGAAATTATTTGTCCAGTAGTAGCTATTTTTAGAGCATCTGCCTAAGCAGGGGTAACATGGGGTGAATAAAACACCCTGATGTTTAAAAAGGACAGGGAATTTGTCCTTTTTACAGGTGTGCTCTCAGATACAGCTCTACTGGAACTGCTAATGCTAATACTGCCTGTGTAGTTTTTGTTAGTGCTGAGTTTGGGGTGAGAGGGTTTGTTTTGGTTCCAGCCTTGGTTTATGTGGTTTCTTCCTTTGCAACAGAAAAAAAACTGACTAAGTTTTGGGTAGTTTATTGCTGCTTCCGAGACAGCTTAGGTAGTGGTAAAACTGACTGAAACCAGGGGTCTTGCTGTCTGAGACCTGCTCTTGTCTCCATCCTCACTTGCTACGCTTTGAATTGGCTTATGCTGCATTATTATCCAGGCCATCCATGTAGCGTTTTGTATTACTTTGAGGTCTTGTCTTGACTCTATGAAAGAGAGGGGCATCTTCACATCAGAGTAGCTATCTTTTGCTTGCTGTTTTAGTGTAAGCAGCCTGGTCAAGTCAAGGTGCGGATATATTTGATGCACCTATTCAGTGTTACCTTGAGGGATGGAGCTGGCTAGAAAAAGCTACTTGAAGATAAAATGTTGCCCCTGTACTTGATTTTATACCACAACATTAACTTGTACATTAAGAAGAAGGGGGGGGAGAGGAGGTTAAGCCAGTTTTAGGTGAAGTGTTAGTGGTTTTTGTATATAGGCTAACCTGCAAGGCATAGTTCCATTTTTATCATTTCTCCAGAAACAAAGTCAGTTTCAGAGGTTTCTGCCTCTTACTACCCGCTTGTTTTTTCCCTCTGCGCTTCAGGCATTGCTCTTTCAGTTGTTTTAATGGTTAGCAGGGCTACTTTGTAGCCTGTGTTAATGAAATAATCTGATTTTAAAAAGCAAGATTAGAAGAACTCTGGAAAATGTTGCTGCTTTTTAAAATTTGGATCGTTTGACTAAGGTGACTTATAGTGCAGTCCATCAGAGTTGCAGGGACATAATAAAGCAGGTGTCTGTCTGTTTGGGAACAAGTGGCTCTGAATGAAGGAGGGCAGCAACCTCTTAAAGTAGCTTTACCACTAGCAAAATTGTACGGTGCAAAAACCACTGCTAGCTTATAGTATCTTTGGGTCAGGGACCTTCTCAGTAGATGCTCAGAAACACATTACCTACAATCAGGAAGTGGTTGTTGTGTGGTAGCTTGCAGGCAAACTGAATACAATTGGTAATAAATTTGTCTAGTGTTTGCCAAGGACTTGTGGTGTGTGGAATCTGAAACTTTCACAAATACAGCTGATCTCTAATGAGGGAAATGTTTTGATACTTCTGTTTAATATGGGTCTTAAAATTTGGATTATTTTTTTTAACAGGATATTAATACTAGGTGGTAAGAATAATTTTCCATCTGTAAGGTTTTCAGTTTAGACAACGGTTCCGGCAGAAGTCTGAAGCTTAGTTTGGCATACTGTTTTCATGAGACCCAATGCAAATAAGGAAACTTCTAGTGCAGTCTTCAGGCTACAGACTTTGGGTCCTTAATGATACAACTTCTAGTGAGGAAGAAATCATTTCAGCTCTATTACTGAATTCAGATTTGAATTATGCAGTCAGATTTATCTTAAATAATAATATATTTGTTTGCTAGCTTCCAGAAATAATCTAGTCTCTTCTAAATGTAGTGAGGTAATTATTTATATTGGCCTGTCTATTTCTAGTAAAGGAAATTGATTTCTTTATTTAGCTCTTGTGTAGAATGTTAGCAACAAATATGTCTTAGGGATCAGTAGTACTTGTTTGTTGGTTGTTTTTTTTTTTTTAAATTAAAATGAAATGAGTAAATATGAAAGTAAGTGTCTTTAGGCTTATGATTTTTGTTTCTTATGTAATACTGCTGTTAATCGTATGGTTTTGGTTTCAAATATATTTTATTCTGCACAGTCTGATGCAATGCTGCACCAGATTGCGATAGCATCACTGCTCATTTTCAGTCACTTGTATTAATATTAGATATTTCTTTGTTTTGGAGTTTTCTGTCAAAAATGGAAAGTGGGAAGCCTGCCTTGCTGAGCATCCTGGTTTCGGCTGGGATAGAGTTAACACTATACCAGCAGCTAGTAAGAAAATTATATTTTAGATTTAGGATGAGAATAATGTTGATAACATGCTAATATTTTAGTTGTTGCTAAGTAGTCAAGGACTCTCTAGCTTCTCATACCAGCCTGCCAATAAGAAAGTAGGAGGCACCCAAGATGCTGGGAGGGGATACAGCCGGTAGAGCTGGCCTAAACCAGCCAAAGGGCTATTCTGTGCCATATGACGTCATGCTCAGTACATACAGCTGGAGGAATAAGGAGGATGTGGGGGACTTTCAGAGTTAGGCCATCTTGTCTTCCCAAGTAACCATTACGCGTGATGGAGCCCCGCTGTCCTAGAGATGGCTGAACACCTGCCTGCAGATGAGAAGCAGTGAATTAATTCCTTGTTTTGCTTTGCTTGTGTGTGTGGCTTTTGCTTTACCTGTTAAACTGTCTTTGTCTCAACCCACGAGTTTTCTCACTTTTACACTTCTTCCCATCCCACCCTGGAGGAGTGAGCGAGCGGCCGTGTGGTCCTTACTTACTGGCTGGGGTTAAACCACGACACTGATTTACATCCAGATTCAAAGTCTGTTGTTCAGCTCTTAGTTACCCTTTAATCTTTCCAAAGTGGGTGGAATTTCTTAGGCATATAAGGATGCAAGACTGCATACAGAGATTGTATTGAATATCCTCATAAGAAGACTTTCAGCCCCAGAACTTAGCTGCATACATGATCTTTTTCTGCTTCTCTAGCTCCTTAAATGCAATTAGGCTTTATATCACACCATTGTTATTTTTTTTGTGCCTTAAGAAGGGGAAATATGCTTTGCTTGATGGGCATAACGGTCTATACTGTCAAGCTGAGATGAACAGTAAGTTACAAAAGTATCCTTATTGAAAATAGTATATGTGTACTTTGCTTCCTTTGTTTCTTTCTCCATTTCAAATAAATTTTTTTTGTTTTATTTTTTCCTTTAGCTGCCAGCTTGTGGGGTCCATATAAGGACATATGGCAGACTGTAATGAATGCCATTTGGAAAAGGCAACCTGAAGCAATTCATCGCCTTGACCAGGTTTTAAAGAAGCACAAATCTGACTTCATTTCTCTCTTCAGAAATCCGGTACTGGACTAATGCTCTATTGTGGAATGAGTTGGAGGGTTGATGATTTGCTCTGTCTTGTATTGTTGGATTGCATACCATTTAGGCCTTGACCATTCTTTTCGTTTTACGTTTTTACAGTACATAACACAAATGTGTTATTGCAATCTTATTCTTCTGTAAGAATACAAATAGCTTGAATAACACATATTTGTGTCTTGTACAGGATAATTTTATCTAGAACATATTTTTTTTCCCCTCGTTACTTGAATGCTATTTTGAAAGGAATAGTAAAAGTATCTGATGTTGCATTAGTCAAGTCTTAGCTTTTTTCACTACTCTTGTGTGTCTGAAATAATGTACAAAACTATTTTGTTTGGTTTTGGTCCACGTTCATGCTTCAGTCAGGTTAATGAACGCGTAGAACAGGTGAACACATGAATTTACAAATTAAAGAATATGTCTTGTTAGGAATGTGAGATGATGTGGAGAAAATCACTGTTTCTTGGCTGATGGATCACAAGGTAGCAACCAGAAATTTGTCTTCTTTCAGTGGTGTTACTTCTGAAATAGTATAAGGCTTTTAAAACTTGATAGGTCAGAAAATTTAACAATCAGCTATAGAGTTTTGTCAGTATATTTTAGCACCTGAGTTTAATAGAAAAAAAGAATGATGTAGAAGATAGTGCTTTGGAGTAACGCAACAGTTCTGATTAACAGCCCAGATTTTTTTCATTGAGGTGATACCAATTCCTGTTGAGAATTGTATCAAAACTTACTTTCAGTCTCCATTGTTCTTATTAAACTAAATGTCATCTCCAATTTTCTAAGATTATTTGTGGTACATTCCCACAACGAGACTATTGCTGTGCAAGTGTGAAGCATTTTTAGGATGCCTTTACTATCTCTGTGTTTAAAAACACTGATTTTGTTTTTATGATGACAGCCTAACCTGTCAGAACTGTATTTGTGAGGAAAGATTAATGTATAAATCTTTATTCAGTATTTGATCTTGCCATTTTGAGTAACTTCCGATGCTTTTTTTCTCTCGCAGCCAAAGAATGTACAGCAGCATGAGAAAATTCAGAAAGCGAGTACAGAAGGGGTTGCTATCCAGGGTCAGCAGGGAACTAGGCTTTTGCCAGAGCAACTCATCAGAGAAGCCTTTATCCTCAGTGACCTCTTTGATATTGGAGAGTTGGCAGCTGTTGAGCTCCTTCTAGCTGGTGAGAAGGGAAAATATTTAAGAGCTGGAGAAATACGTCTTAAATAGGGCTTTCTTATTTAAGTGTATGCTTAACATGAATGCATGATTCAGTTGAGGCCTTAGCTTCCTAACATAGAATGTTCTTAAAAGGAAATGTACTGTCACTGGAATGTAATATGATAACGGTGTTCTGAGCCATATTTTATGCAGCAGAATAATTGAGGGTTTTTAATGATTTACTTTCTCTACCGCTGAATTTAAAAAGTTTAAAAATAATTGATTGAGAGTTTTCTATAAAGCATCATAATAGACATTGGTTCTTCACAATATGTAGTAGTTATACATTGATATGTGACTGTATTTGGATTATAATCTAATAACTGAACAGTAAGAAAAGTATTCTGGGAAGTGACACATGCTTTGCATGTAGGAAATGTATTTCAATGTTATTGAAGTATAATTGTTATTACTTACTACTATTTATTTTTGACTTCTCAATTCATTAAAGCGATAGCTTGCTAATTTGTCACCTTTGAAAAGCCATCTTGAAGTCGACATCAATTTCTATTTTGAACTTGAATTTTCAACATAAATTCAGACAGACAAGTTCATTTTCAATAAAGATACTTTGCTGGTAATTAGCTAGAATTGATTATTCAGATGCGTAGATATCAGTTGGAAGTACCATTCGGACTAGGATACTTATGGAATTGAACTTCTATTTCTTTTAAATTTGTGGATATTTTTATAGTTTAATGTGAATTTTAATAATAGTACCCAAAATTTCTGTGATTTCTTGGAAGTGCCTGAAACAAATCAAAGTGATAGTGAGTAACAATGGTTGTTTTGAATGCCATATATATATATATTTCAATTAGAAATACAAAACTGGTATCAAAATGAGTACGTTTAACTTTCTGTGACTATTCTGTGCATTTTCATTTAATAGGAGAACACCAGCAACCTCATTTTCCTGGTCTTACAAGAGGTCTGGTGGCTGTTCTTTTGTACTGGGATGGAAAAAGATGCATTGCCAATTCACTACGAACTCTCATCCAGTCACGCCAAGGCAAAACATGGACTTTGGAACTCAGGTCTGTATTAGGGTGATGAGGTGATCAAAGCTCTTTGCTTTGAGTGCTTTTAGGACTGATTAGACTCAAGGGAATATGAATATTCTCAAATATGTTTGTTTCTCATAACCTGATGCAGCTGCTTTCATCTTTGTTTTTTAAGTATAGTATTCTTTTTTTCTTCCACAGACTTTTATTGGGTTATAAGGATTTGGATATTGGATTATTACTTTCAGTTCTTTCACTTTTTGGCACTGTTTTGCTTCAGATGCCTTCCCCGTCAGTGTTGCTCTAACTAGTGATGATTACTCAATATTTCAGAAACCAAGTTTCTGCCTTTGCTGTATTCTGATTTCCCATGTCCTGCCAAACAGAGAATTGTGCTCCTGCCTTTACTTAAAATAGATGCACTATCTACTGGCAAATGTAATATCCTATCGTTTTTAGACTTGAATAAGAAAACAGTCTACACTTTTTACTTCCAATGCAGAGAGATTGCTAGTCTAGAGAAACATAAAAAGATCTGTTCTAGCGTAAATATAAATTCTGAAACATAAAGTAAATGATTATTTTAGAACTACCTCCATCACTCCAGTAGGGTATACGTTATTGGACAATTGTGTTTACTAGTAAGAAAGAAGCTGAGAGCTTGTGAGTTATGTATAGTACTTTTTCCTTTTGATAGAAATCTTAATGAGCTGATCCATGTTGTATTCTTATATTCCATGTTCTTGAAACTAGTTAGGTAAAGACTTTGTATCCATTCAGCATAATATTTTGAGAGGGCACTGTTTACTGATTAGTGATGCACGTTTAGTTGCTTTATGTATATTATGTAGTTGTACATTTTCTGGCAGCAAATATATTTGATGGGATTTGTTATTTGTTACTTTAGACTTCCTCTGTGACTGGTAATAGTGTGATTAATTGTTGAATTTATATTCTTATCGTTACAGTCAAGAATTAATATCCATGACAACGCGGTTTACAGATGACCTAATGGAGCAGGGTTTGACTCAGAAGATCCTCACTCTTGTGTCTAACATTGATTTGAACAATGAGTTTGATAAACTCCAGAGAGAGCGAGGATTGGGCAGTGAGAAACACCGCAAAGAGGTAAATATTCACATTTCCCAATTTTATTCTAAAGACTGTATATTAAATTGTCTACTCTCACCACTAGCACTGTTGGAATAAAAATAGCAAAATAAAATTCGCAAATTATTAAAACAGCTTGAAACCAAGTCTACTCAGGCAAATAATGCTGTTTTTGATAATCCAATTGTGTTAATATGAACAGAAGCGTTTCTAATAGTGAAGTGAAAATTGCTTGAAAATGAATTGTCGTTTTTGTAATCCTTGAACTTAATTGAGACTGTGACTAACTGCAGAGTGTATTTCTAGTAGAAAGATTTTAAACATTATTGTTTTAATTTCTGAACTTCCTTGTAATGGGTGGTCTGTCTAAAAATTATTCTATGTTACAATCGGTCAGTTTGTTTTCCACCAAATAAAGAACTAGTTTTACACTTTTGCTATTAATCTAGAAATTATGCAAAGAATATCCTTCTGATTTACCTTAAATTACTTTAACTTTATCCTTAAAATCCATTTAATACTTAATGTTAGACTTTTTTTTTTCTTCTTTTTTAGGTGAACTACCATATTCCCCCCTATATTCATCAGAACTATTATTCTCTTGCAGTCTATGCTCAAATCTCTTGCTGTGTTAAATGTTGAAAAATTTTTATCATGATGATGTGATTTTACTGGAGATAGAATGCTTATAGCTCTTCATTTTTTTTTTTTAAACCGGGTTCAATAGATATAGGGCACGAACATTATTAGAAGCTTATTGGAAGCTTGCAATTTAGCTAAATAAATTACAGTTTTGCAAAGACCATTATGAAAGGCCATTAGTGGCATTTTACTTTTGAGGGTTTTTTTTTTAACTTGTACCGTTTTCACTACTAAAGCAGTTAAAACTCAGCTCTGGGGGAGCAGTGAAATTAACAAATGAAATAAATCTTTTACCTTGTTTGAAAATGGTAATTTTTGGTGTAACTGCTAGAGAAAAGACAAACTTTGTTTTCAAGAGCCTTTGTGCTTGATTGTATCATAGCATGCAATATTTTGCCAAATAAAATGAAAAAAAATCTTTAGTATGAAAATGCTTGGTAGCTGTTATATTGGGCATGATATTCGTTCCATGCGTAATAGGGGATGATAGATTTAATTTATGTTTATATTCTAAAGTTGATATAAATATTTTCTCTGAGGGTTGAAAGTTCTAACTTTAAACATCTTTCATATTTCTCAATGTCTTAAAAGTTAGATACTTGTGTAGTTAGTTGAGGACATCTCTTTTGGGACAAGGGGAAGACTGTGACCTTATCTGTATATAACACCCAGTGCAATTGTGTATTTGAGACAGGAAATTTGACTTTTGTCTGATAAATTTACAGCTAAAAAAGTCTGTGTAGATTCGTGTCTCCTGACCTTGACAGAGATGCTGGTTTGCATTAGTCATATTCCAGGATATCTACTCACACCTCACACGAAATACATGGGAATATGAATGCATTTAACAAGCATAAATGTCCCTTTTGTTGTTTAGCAATTTAAAAAACCCTACATTTTCTATAGCTGCTGCCTTTAGAGTAATTTTTAACTTATCATACCTATTGACTGAAAAGGACAAATTGAACATGTTGCCAGAATATTTATATTCACTGGGTTTTTTTTTTTTTTGCTTTTCTTTTAAAGGTTTCTGACCTCATTAAAGAATGCCGACAGTCCTTGGCTGAAAGTCTGTTTGTGTGGACCTGTCAGTCACCACTGAGTAAGGATGACACTTTAATCCTCATAAGTTACCTGGAGAAAGTAACAGTGGAAGCTGATGGCTCATTAGACAGCGTGAACTTGTCTCTTCTCATGGCTCTGCTTTACTGCTTTGATGTCAGTTTTCTGGAACAAGGCACAGAAGATCGTGAAGGTAATGCTGGCAGGTTTCCCAGAGAGGTTATTTTGTGAAGATGGATAAGTTGTTATTTAACCCATTTTGTTATCGATCTATAACAAATTGGTAGGATTTTGCATGTTTGTCTTTACATTCATTTACTGGTTGTTGGCATTGTGTTTGTTTTTGTTCTTCAAGATTTGATGCACCGGCTCCCTCTGCTAGCAGAAAGGCAGTACATAGCAACAATCCACACTCGTCTTCAGGAGTCTCAGCCTTGGAAATTACCAGGCCTGCAAGCAACCGTTAGGTTAGCCTGGGCGATGGCATTACGAGGAATATCCCAATTATCTGATGTGACAGGTAAATTATCCTGAAGTGCAGTTGCTGCACATTAGTATTCAGAGCTTGCAAGTGGTATAAGTCAGAGCATCGGTTATCTTTTTGAAGTGTTAGTATTTACCTTTATGATAAAATTACCATTGGCACTCCTTTAAAGCTTTCTCGGTATACGAGTTTGGTTGTTGAGAATTGAGTTGCTCTGAAACATAGGCAGATACAGCAATAATTAGTTATTAGACAGTGATATTGCATAGTGTCTCATTGAAGTGGAAGATTTTAATGTATTGAAAAATGCAAAAGATTGCATTTTAGCAGCTTTAGTGTAATTTGAACACTGAATTTAAGAATAGTTTCATGCTTATGACTCTTTACATCTGTAAATATTAAACCCCAGTATCCTGAGAGGACAAATCTATTTCTAATTTTTTTTTTTCCTTTGTGTACTTCACAAGCTTTCCAGGCTCCCTACTAGGTCAGAATTGAGTCTACTCCAGGATATCTATTAAAGAAAGTGTAAATATAATTAACATTTAATTAAGGTTGGTTTGTGATTCTTGGTTCACAGCCCTAGGTTTGATTGGGTCAATGGATTATGCACTTCAACACTTATCAGAAAAGAAAGTTGAGGTCACCACCCAACATTAACTTGTGTTTTCCTGTATGGTGGAAAAAACGTAGCTGATAGAAGCATGTCGATTTGCATGTCAGACAGGTATTCTGAAATATGTTTCATTTGGTAACAGATGATTGTAACTTATTTTTTCCCCTGTTGTGATTTTTTTTTTTTTTTTTTTTTTTTGCCCAGCTCTTGCAGAATTCACTGAGGCAGATGAAGCAATGGCAGAGCTAGCGGTTGCTGATAACGTCTTCCTGTTCTTGACTGAATCTGTTGTGGGGTCTGAAAATTTCTACCAGGAGGAATTTTACATTCGCAAAATTCATAACCTTGTCACAGACTTCCTTGCACTTATGCCAATGAAAGTAAGTTGTTTGTGTGAAGCAGTTCTTGAGAAACGTGGGCATCTTTTCTGTATTTCTAACATTAGGACAGGTAGTGTAGAGATTCACGCGTGACCCTCAGCTTCAGGTGCTGCAGTTCAGAAAACTTGTTAGCTTTACAGAACCCATATGGTTTGGGGATTGTTTTCCATACTGAAGTAGAATGTGATTTTTTTTTAAAACACTTCAGTGTGGTGAGATTTGCAAAGGAAGCTTTGGTGGTGCTAGTAGTTTTGTTTTACATGATTAAAATTTAAATGAATGCTGGAATTGATGGCAATGTATGTGGGTGTTAATTTTGTTGTTATTTTTTCTTTTGATACAGACAGTAGTATAACCAAAATTAACTTACTGGTTTTGTTTCTCATTTTTAATTTATTCTTTTACTAATGATCTTTTCCATGTTTAAGGAGTGGCATTTGCTTTTTCTTTCAGTAGTATCAGTTTTTGGGGAAAATGAGTGGCTGTTTTCACTAGAACAGCAGAAATGCTGCAAGAGGGTTTTAAAAAAAAAAGGTTGAAGCAATTACAGCAGTTTTATTTGTGCAAGACCTTATATCTAGACATGGAAAATTAAAGTTCTATAACAAAGCTTTTATTTAATTGATGGAGGCTTTATTTTGTGACCTTCATTGTGTTGAGCTGTAGTTGGAGTTGCCAAATAATTACTTTTTTCAATGTGCAAAAAGAACGATTTAAAAATATTTTTTGTTCATTGTAACATTGCAGAAGGAGAACGATATTGGCAGGAAAAACAATATTTGAGCCATAAGAATCTTTGAGGGCATATATGAACATGTTGTAGACAGCTTAGGTTTAATTCTAATTTATTTGTAATCTGTTGGTGTTGCATGTTGTTTTCTCAAGCTGTCTTTTTAACCCACAGAATATTCATAGAACAAGTATAATGTCAGTTCAAACAAGTTCATGTTCATAACTTTAAAGCTGTATTTCTGCCACAATGGCTGCCTGTGTACAACACTTACAGGCTTTGGAGGTCCTTTGAGGGCTGCATGCAATGGTGTTTTCTGTAATACAGACACAGTAGCCCTTAGGAATCTTTTGAATATATGAGGAATATGTGAGGTATATTTTATGGAAGTTCCTTAAACAATTGAGTACAAACAGGTTTGGAACTGGGAACTTTTTTATGAAGCAGTTCTTCATTGGATGGTGTTGCTTTACGAAAGATGAAATGTCTACCTGTAATGATACCAGTTTTTATGAAAGATTTTGATAGAGGCCAGTACTAGTTGTTTTACAGCTAGTAAAGACTTTGTTAGCAGGAAATTGGGATATATCCCTACAAGGGAAGTTTTTGTCTTAACTGCCATTAGTTAGTGGTAGGCTTATATACTCAGCTATTTCTACTGAATCTCAAATTTTAGATAGAGAAGTGTCTGCTTTGCAGGATCTTTTATTTTTTGCAGTTGTTCAGTTGTATTTAAAACTGTAAGTAAGCATTTTATTTCACTCTTCTGTATAGTTTTAACAGTTATGATGCTTGCCAGTGATGATTCGGGTAAATCTTTTGGTTGACTGCAGTTACATTCAGAACTCAATAATTGGCTTTAGTAGTTCAGGTAATTCATTATTTCAGTTATCAACACTCAATTTTGTCCATATATTAATTTTGTTAGTATACTAATTTGGCTAGTTTGCTCTGAGCCTTTCCACAGTTTTTTTCCATGATTTTTTTCTTGATAAGACACAATTATTTTGCTGCTCATTCACTTTTGCAAATTAAGACACATTATAGACCATGAACGGGTCTTCACTGACTGTCACCTTGTTTTAATTTTTGGTGTGTTGAATTGGTTGCTTATTTCTGTTTCTTGTTCCTCAATGTCTGCTTAATATTTAACAAAACTTAACTTTTCATCTCATGACTATTTGCTTTCTATAAGCCTCTGGTGGGACATTTTGTCAAAGGCTTTTTGACAACAAAATTAAATGTCAGCTGTTTTTTGTAAGTAATTAGTTTTTTCAACACAAATTTTAGGATACTGATTAAAGGGCTTTTTTTATTTTATAATTGCTGCAGTTGTTCTTCCCCTCCCTTCTCTCATTTTTTTCCCTATTGTATTTATTTACATGTAGTAATGTTTTCAGTTGCAACAGACTGAGTCCAAAGTAATTATATCAACCTAAAACTTTTCAAAACATAAAGTACATATAAGTACAAGTATCCTTAAATGGCTAAGAAAGGTGCAATCCACCAGCCTATCTACAGAAAACATTATTTTACAGTGTTTTCTGTTCTTTTCAATCCTGGTGGATAATGGTCTAACTTTCTTTGTTTGAAGCTAACCTCTATGTAGCTTTCGAAGTAAAAAGAGGAAAACAATGCACTTTTCCAAAGCATCTGGTGAAGTCATTTGGGAAAAACTCCCACGGTATAAGTTCAGGGCTATAAACTGGGTATTGGCAGTAAGAAAGTAATTGACTGTATCTCTGAATGTAGGCTCTTGTAGGGGTGGGGATTAAAAAAAAATATAAAAATTGAATATTCTTATTATGTATGTGCAAGTTCATTAGCTTTCTTAGTTTTTAATAGGCTGTTTGGACAATTCCATTACTTCTGTTATGTTCTTAGCTCAATATAGACCAGTGTTTTTCTCCACTTTATAAATTGTAGGTTAAACAGCTGAGAAACCGTGCTGATGAAGATGCTCGCATGATCCACATGACTCTTCAAACGGGTAATGATCCACCTGGTTCCCTTCGGAGAGATCTGGAGCATTTAATGCTTTTAGTAAGTCCCATTTTCTTTTAAATTACTGTAGCAAAAAGTGATTGTGACTTTCCTTCATCATCAGAAGATCCATATCTGAATGATATCATACAGTGCTGGATTTTTCCCTTTTTGGATTAGAGGGATTTTTTTTCTCTCAAACATATACACTTTCTATAACTTTTCATGTAAAGGACTGAATTTAATGCCTTGTCTTTTGATGTTAATGAAGTATCATTTAATTCTTGTTTAGTAGGGAAATACTGCATTGTTTCTCACATTTGAAGAAGAGCTGAAGTTATATTCCAAAATATTTAAATATATAAATTAAAATTATTTTAACATATCTATTATCTTAAGCCATCTTATTTTAACATAACATAGAAATAAGAATTTTAGGACTACAGGCTATCACTGGAGTTGAGATCTGGCTAAATACGTGTAAGTTCTCTGGAATGGAACATCTTTCTTTATCTAGACCTTAATGTTTACACAGTGTTTTATGTTTCTGTATGTCTTCAAATTTCTCTGTATTTACTGTGGGTAAACTAAAAATTAAGGGGTTTTTCCCCTCTGTTGACAATTATTCTGGTAAAGGATTGAAATGTTTAAATAATTTTCATACGTTGATAAATTTGTAATGAGAATTTTGGAAGACTATTTTGTATTTACTGTAGAGTAGGCTGGGCAAGGTGACCCCATTAAGGCTGTGGAATTACAAATTTCCTGATTCAGTAGAATTTTGACCACAAGCGTACGTTTAAAAGAAAGATCTTTCTGTTTTTGTCATTTTTTAATAAAAGAAAGAAAACCGAAATAAAATAAAATTGAAAGAAAATTTAAATATCTATGTTTATTTAAATATTAGTTAATAAGGCTACCTAACTGCATTTTCAAAAAGACCCTGCATCATAAAACAGATTTGCATATTGAACTGGTGCATTTTATATTTTCTGTTCATGAATAGATTAAAAACTTTCCCCCTATTTAGCATGAAAATGTACAAATGTGTGATTGTCAGTGTAGCAGTCTTTAATATAGGGATTGCTTGTCTTTTGCAAAGGTCGTCCTTTAGGTTATAGAACTTTAACAGGAAAATTTGTAGTCAAATGCTTTCTTAAGTAACTTTGAGATATATAGTAAAGTTAAAAGAACAATTAGAAATGGCAAATTTGTACGTTCAGATATTGTTTTTAAGTTAATATATTGAGGTACGCAAATGGTTATTTTAGGAGAAATGCCACTGTTTTCTTCGCAATAATTTAATGCATAATAACTAGGTAGAGGCTATCATTTAAAGTTATGAAATTTTCACTTAGACCTGCATTTTGATTTTCTCTGGTTGTCATTTGTTCTGGTACTGCTATTTAGAAGCTGTCATTTGCAGAGAGTTTTAAGGAAAAGAACATAAGCTGTGGGATGCTTTGCCTCTCAGATGTGTTTAGCTTATACAAAACCACTGCTTTGATTGTTGAAGTAATCATCTTTTCTTTATAGAGTTGGTATTTTTCTAACATTTTCCTTTCTCTGATAGATTGCTGAATTGTATAGGAAAGACCCCTTTAATTTGCAACTTGCCCTTGAATACTGGTGTCCATCAGAGCCTTTGCAGACATCTACCATCATGGGGTCCTACCTTGGAGTAGCTCATCAGCGACCCCCTCAGCGCCAGGTTGTCTACATTTTCTTGAGTAATATCCTAGCAACTTGAAATTAAAGTAATAAATGAATAGTCAACAAAGTTTTTGGTAGCTTCTAAAATGACATTATCTTCTATCAGTTTCTTATTTGCATGCGTCTTGCTCTGCATGACGAGGTTAATTGTTGCTTGCTCTAAAATGAACTACTGCCAGTCAGTCATTCATGCTTGTCAATAAACTTAGTAAGAAAGAGTCCTAACAAACTGTTTTGAAAATTTTGTTTAGGTCTGATTTTGTTGCAGTTGCTAAATGAATTCTGCTAACAGTGCTCTTGTGTTTTCTGTCTGATGGCCTCTACGTATCTCTTTGGTGTAACTGAGAAGTTAAATTCCTTAACTATAAAAAAACCTTGTTAACTGTAGTTGATACAGATTTTTACCCCCCAAATACTAAGAGTATTGTAATTCTTTAAAGCCTAAAGGTTATAGCCCATGAGGGACGGAACTTAAAATTAGTATGAAGAAGCAATCTAAACAGATGAAGCAGATGTTCCAAAACTCTTTGGTTACCGGGGATGCTGTTAACCTTCAGTGCTTCTTGAAGGACTCTGATTGTTAGAAAAAAACCTAGCTTGAGACATATCAGATATATCCTGGAATATAGGCAACTTAAGTTAGGGCCTGGTGCAATCTGCAACCACCCTAATATGACCCTGGGAGGAACCGCTGTGTGCGTGAGTTGGTGTGCAGGGATATCACAAGAATTCTGAATTCTTTCCTAATGGCACTTAACTGGCACTGTGAGATGTGTTAATAGTACTGCTGTGCAGCATTTGTGAGCTGAAGTAAATTTTATCACTAGAAATACAGAATTGCAGAGTTAGTATACTTTGCAATAGTATGAATTGTTTTGTTTTGTTTATTTCCTCTTGGAAATGTGATTTTCACCTCCAGGGAAACTGAATAGGCCAGGCTACAAAGGAATTTTTTAATGTTTTTTTAATTGTGATTCCACTCCCCTACAACCCTCACCCCAATTACATTATAGTCTGTTTTCTTACTTTGGCTGCTTATTGTTTTCCTAAAATTCTCAGATTTTTTTTTTTTTTTTAAAACACTGATCTTTATTTGTTTTAGGTTGTCTTGTCAAAGTTTGTTAGGCAAATGGGAGATCTACTTCCTTCCACGATTTACATCCCATACTTGAAAATGCTGCGAGGACTGGCTAGTGGGCCTCAGTGTGCTCATTACTGCTTTAGTTTGCTAAAACTCAACGGCAGTAGTCATGGTAAGAAAAGCGAGACTTCAGCTCCTTCTCAACTCTTTTCTTTAGAAAAGTACAAAGGCTCATTTGAGATGAATTGTGGATTCATACTTTGAACATCTCGTTATTAGTACAAAGGTGTAATTCACTTGAAAGTGTAATCTGGAAAAAATAAAGGCTGATTAGGTAATTAAATGACCACCTTAGCAAGTAATTAACATAATGAAATAATACTTTTTTAAAAAAGCTGTGTCTTAACACCATAGGAGATAAAGACTATCAATATTGTTTATTGTGAAATACAAAATGAGTGTAAATTGTATGTTTTGTAAAGATAGTTATCTTTTCTGAGTTAATGTTTTTCAGAAACACTTTGTTTTGTTGGAATTTTTTGATACATGTAATAGCAGCTTCTCAAAGTAAGAGGTGCTAGTCAGTCCTGTATTTTGCATGAATTTTGCATTGATCAAACTGGAAAAGAACCCATCCTGGTTTGAAGATATAAATAATGCTGCAAACATTCAAATTCATAAAAAGGAAAATTTATTTGTACCAGCTTTTTATATTAGCACCTTTCTGTTTCTATTAAAAAAAAAACAACAAAACAAAACAAAAAAAAAAAAAAAAAAAACCAAAAAAAATCAACATCAGAAAAACACCCAACCAGGACCTCTGATTTCAGAAACAGTAGCTTTACTTTGAACTTTATTTTTTCCTCTAGATAAGAAAGATTTCCTTTTAAATTTAACTACCCTGCTTGTCACCCTGTGAAAGAGTAGAAAGAAAATCTTGTCACCTGTTTGTCATTTTCCTAGCGGAAAACATCCAAGGAGCAGGTGGCAGCCCTGTCTCCTGGGAGCATTTCTTCCACTCTTTGATGCTTTATCACGAGCACTTAAGGAAGGACTTGCCAAGTGCAGACAGTGTCCAGTATCGCCACCTGCCTCTCCGAGGAATCACACAAAAAGAGCAGGATGGATTAATTGCCTTTTTACAGCTGACCACTGTTATAGTAAATTGGGTAAGTAACCTTTTATTTGGTTTTATTTGTTAATACATGTTTTTTTTTTTTTCTTGCAAATCATCATCATTCAGTTGTGAAGTTCACTTGACCAAAAAAGGTATGTAGGGCAAATTTATCTAGAGGCAGTTGTCACTTGATTAGTGAACTTCAAAAGTATGAGAAGCATCAGGAATAATTATTACCAAACACATGGTCTGGGTGAAGCAGGAAGCGATGACACCTGTGTTGCTGGTGTTACTGATTTTCTTGCTTTCCTGACACTTTGGTCATGGGAAAAATCTTTCAGAAGTGAGGTATATTCAGAAGAAATGACCATATACGGAGTAAGAAAGTTCTTTGGAAACTTCTTTGCACTTAATTATGAGTTTGAAAAGGCAAAAATAATAGATGAATTTAAACTGGAATGGTAGAAATTTGGCAAGGAAACTCAACTGTGAAACTTGCCTCCAGAGTTAGATTTGAAATGTCCCCAAATCAAGAGTGTAAAATGTGCCATAAATTGATTGGAAGAGGATTCCAAGAGAGTAAAACTGCAATGCAGATTTTGTATTGTGAATTGTCTGGGTAATTCTAAATAGCGTGGAATACAGCTCTTCAGTACCCACCAGACTCTGTAGCCTAAAAATTCCACAATGGAGTGAGATATCCTTGGTTTTGCTGACACAAACGCAAGACAGATCAGTGAAACTAAGGCGGCTTTTAAAAATCATCCTTGGTGGTGGTGATAACGGGGTGTTCCTATGCAAACTGTCATGTCAGCATTGGATAACCACAGGGAAAAAGGAACTCTTAAAATTAATATTTATTGACATCATCAAACCATTACCTGGGAAGAAGTAAATTTATTCTAAGGCTGCAGGGTGTTATCATTTGATGAGGCTAGAGGCTTATTCCTGTCCAGCGGTTCATCTGAGAGTCTCAAATGAACTTACACTGGTGATGACCCTGCTTTTAGACTTAAGAAAATTCATAAGTTCCTAGCAATGTCCAAATGCAATTCAAGTTCGTAATAGAAATAAAGTCCCTCTACCAGTGCTCAAATAAGCTGTCTAGAGTCTAAGTACTAGTAAAAGTAATTCCATGAATATGTGTCTACCAAAAAGAAAGGGTTTTTGTAAGAAGCTTATATTATGCACATAATTTTTCTGTATGGATAGGCACAATTTTAATAATAGCAAGTCATTAAATTGGGCTTTTTGTTTAATTAAAATTACTTGTTTTGGAATGGTCTGCCATTTGTCTGATGTTTTGTTTACCTTCAAGTATGAAGCAGAGTCATTGAGACTGAAACTACAAGTAAAGAGATTGTAAGACATGAATAATCAGTGAAGTTTTGGTTTTTTTCTGTTGAACTCCTTAGAGTGAGAACGCTCGCTTGGCTCTTTGTGAGCACCCTCAATGGACACCAGTAGTGGTCATTCTGGGACTTCTGCAGTGCAGCATTCCTCCTATTTTGAAAGCAGAGCTGTTAGAAACCCTTACTGCTTTTGGAAGATCTCCTGAAATAGCTGCTTCACTCTGGCAATCCCTGGAATACACACAGGTATTTTAGGGTTTTCAGTGCTCGGAACTGTAGCATCACCATCTGTTGAAATTGTCAGTGTATTTGAAATAGTATTGCATTTCCTTATAAATTTTCATGTTGCCATTGCTGAATATAATTTTTTTCATTTAGTTAATGCAGTTCTTTTGAAATGATTTTGGAAATGACAGTATGGTTTTATGCCTCAGAGATCTTACTGGCTGTCCTTATTTTACATAAATACAGGTTTCCTAACAGTCAGTCTTGTGTGTTCAGTGGGTTTTTATCTTGGTGTATGTCAGCAGTAATAAATGTTCTGCAGGTTACATACTTTGCTGGTGTGGGGGTTTTTTTTGATGGGTTTTTGTACTGTGTGCATATAATATTTTTCTGACATGAGTAGCGCTCATAGAAGGGACCTTTATGTTTCCACTTTCAGGAAAAAGCTCCACTTTCAGGCATTTAATTTTCAGAGGAAGTTAATTGTAGTTTACGTCATATTGTTGCCAGCTTTCAGATCTAGATGGCAAGTGTCAGATATATATTAAAAGCCCCACCTTTTAAAAAAAAAAATTTTTTTTTCATTTCTGTCTTGATTTCAGAGAAAAATTCTAAATATGAATCCTAAGGAAAATGAATATGAAATGAAAAAACTCTTGGTATCGTTAATTTCAAAATCAAAATGGGATGGGCTTATTTTATAGTCTGTATTATGGATCAGACTAATTGTTGTTTTTTTGGAGTACTTGAGGCATTTGAACTGCAACTGCTAGTTTATTGTTAATTGCTAATAAAAAGACCCTGACAATAATGGCATCTTATAATAGTGGTATTTGAAATGCTCACCACCTTCGCTTCCTAATTTATGATATTCCTTAAAATATATTGTTGTAAGAGATAAGAAGGGAAATGTCTTTCCCCTAGCCAATATATGACAAACATTGTTAATGTGAAAGTATTTCTGCTCTTTGTTTTGTTTAACAATAAACATGATGAAGAAATTTGAGGATATAAAGCTAGAATCATACAAGTATACAACATATAATCGAGCTTTTCAGACAGAAAAATCTTAGCTTTTTACATTTTAAGAGGATTTAGGAAACTTCTTCTTACAGCTAAAAAGTGGTGAATAACTTTTAGTCCTGATATAAATGATGGAGATGCACTTTGATTATATGAATGTCTGTTTTCATTTCCCTTTCTGTTTTGAAGATACTTCAAACTGTGCGAAGTCCAGGCCAGAGACAAGCAATTGGTATTGAGGTAAGGGTTTCTCTCTACCTAGGCAGCCTCTCTGACCATCTGCATGTGAGTTCAGGAAAACACTTGCAGAGGCTGCATCTGCTGCTTTGTCCACAGGAAACCCTTGGAATAGGTGCTGTCATTCCACTGCTTCTTAATTTACTATCAGGTCTGCTTGTAATTTCTGGCAATTTTATCCATTTATGAATCTGGTGCAGCTTCATATTAGTAACAGGCAGCATCTAACCCCTCATATTCCTTATGAGCACTTCTTTTTAAGATTTTCCTATTTTCCTAAACTGGCCTTGCTTTTGCTACATATTAATACACCTTGCTTCACTTCTAATAAAAGCGGTAATTAGAAGCAAAGTAAGTAAATGTTAAGGCATATCTTCTAGTAGGTTAGAAATGAATGGAGAGTGTATTGCTGAACTGAAATGACAGTACTGTTGCTTCACTGCTTTTTGCTTTGTTTGTGGTGTACCATAGGCAAAAATGCAGCAAAGTCAATTCACTGTGAAGTAATGCACAGATGATGCCCTTATGTTATTTGTTCTAACCTGTTTTTTCCTCACTCAAAATCTTTTGATTTTTCTACCTTCTGTTTTTGTTCTCTTCTTGGGAAGGTCGAGTTGAATGAGATTGAGTCCCGATGTGAGGAATACCCTTTAACCCGTGCCTTCTGCCGGCTCATCAGCACGCTAGTGGAGAGTTCCTTCCCCTCCAACTTGGGAGCAGGTCTCCGCCCACCAGGCTTTGATCCCTATCTCCAGTTCCTCAGGGATTCTGTGTTTCTCCGATTCCGCACAAGAGCTTACCGGAGAGCTGCTGAAAAAGTAATTTTTGTTTGCAAAACTCTTTTTTTTGTTTGTTTGTTTGTTTTCTTGTTTAGGATGTAGTTAAAATGATTTGGCACTGCTGATGGGGCTTAGATTTGTTTCGAAAGCTATGCAAGTTTGATGCAGCAGAGGTTACCTGGAGGAGCTCGTAGTATTTTGATTCTGTAAACAGGTGATTTTTCAACTCATGGGTCATTAGGATCCATGAGGTACTTCTAAGAAGCCTGTATAAAGGATCCTTTTAAAAAAAGAAAGGGTTATATTATTGATAAATTTTAATTTGCTATACAGGATTCTGCAACTCTACAACATGGGTAATGACTTCTGAACATGACATGCCCAAATCTACAAGTCAGATTTGTCCTTTCCTCAGTGTTACTTCAGAGAATATTTCTGACTTGCTGAACCAAGGAATTTGAGTTTCCTTTATGATACTTCTGGATGAAAGTGCATGCTAAACTGTATCCTGGAAGCTATTAGTGATCTGTTATTAGCTGTATACCAAATGAAAACTCTTTATTGCTTGTACTTTCAATATACTAATATGTATATTGTGTAGTAGAGCCTAAAATAGGCATACATCTGTTTTAGTGTTCCATTTTACTTCAGAAAAAAAGCTTAGCCTTTCAAATTATTTGACATGATGAATTATAAGTGTTGTAGGGGTAGTATTTCAGAATTAGATAGTCATGCCATACTTCTGATCCAGTGCATCACTACGCTGTCTGTTGTATTCTTTGTCATCCTGGTCTTGTTGCTGCAGCATCAGTCTTATTCTGTGTATGGCTTTTTCTCCATTTTGTGATTATTTACAGTGGGAAGTAGCTGAGGTAGTTCTGGAAGTGTTTTACAAGTTGCTGCGGGACTACGAACCTCAACTTGAAGACTTTGTGGACCAATATGTGGAGTTACAAGGTTAACTTGTTCATTTGTTCACTGACAAACAGAATTGTAACTTGCTTTGCTCTCTTGCATGTGTCTTGTGGTCTTGTTTAATATTGCAAGTAAGCTGGTGGAAAGTTAGAACAAAGCTTTAAGACAGGAAGACATTAAAAAAAAAGTCCACATACTATTGAGAGCTACGCTGCAGATTGAGTAGGGCTTCGTGTATACTGTGTCCCACTTCCCTAGCTCTGCTGGGAGGATGACTTCTGTCTCCCTTGCGTTGCTGACTTGATTAAAAGTGGTGTTTGACATCTCAAAGCACCTTGGTTTTGGGCTTGGGCCTCTGGATTTATTTGGTCTATATCTAAATCCCCACTATTCATAGAGTTAATTTAAAGGTGTCAGTGTATTTGAAATATTGTTTAATATTAATATTATTGATATATTAATTATTCAGAGCAGACGGTAGCAGTAGAATTATGATCTGAAGTAACTTAGTTTTGGACAACTATTCCTTAAAAGGCCAAAGGAGATGGCAGCGGTCTCATTATAGGAAATTTAAGGCTTATTTGGGCTGCAGATTTTTTTTAAGTATAAATTTTCTTGTTGGATTGAATTCCAGCCTAATGTCTGTGGATTTGCTTGTAGCAGTAGAAAGCTACAAGAACCACTTCTTAAATGAACAGCAGCTTGAATGCATACTTCTCCAGTGAGCTTCCCTCAGTCTGGGAGGCCTCTGTGTCCTGTATTTTAGACAGTTTTGGCAGCTTAACCAGCTTGAGCAATTTCTGTTAGCTCATTCCTGTCATCAGCTATGATGTCATAGGTCATCCTGTCCTTCAGTTCGTATGATTTTTTGTGGGTTACATGATACATTGGAGAAATGGGTTAAACCCAATCTTTTTGACTAGATCCATTTCTTGAACTGATTCAGTGTCTGTTGGCATGTTAGGGGGTAGCACAGACATGGAATGAATGGAAGGAGAAGGGGATTTTTTTAAGCTGATGCCAAAAGAAGCTGCACACTCATTCTCATATGTTAAAAAATATTCTTATTGCTGTCCTGCTTTTAACCACCATTGTTTACTAGGAGACTGGATAACTAACCAGTTAACCTGCCAGAAACATTAATATTGGCTTTTCCTTTTATTTGGTTTTATGAGAGTCTTTGAGTTTTAGGCTTGTAGTTTTGTTTTTGCATACATTGTTGCATCAGACATACCAAGTATCTGTAGACTATGAGCATGGACCTTTCTCAGCTTTGATTTCTAGAACTGCTTTTTCCCCTCATCCAGAGTCTTCATGCAGGTTTGGGGGGATGTAAACTTTTTCCAGTTACTTTTCAGTCTTGCAGAAGCATTTAATGTAGCTCCAATGTGGTATAAGGTCCTAGTATTCATTTGACTCCAAGGTCAGATCTACTTAGGGAAAGTCCAACTGGTTAAAGTTGGAACTGTGCTATTAGATATTGAAAAGTAACAGTAGTTGCTATTACTACTTCTCCCAAACTTTTAAAATTACCTAAATGGCTTATGCGTAAAGAAAACCTCTGAAAACTTCGTATACAGTGTTTCATCTGTTTAGATGTTGCTTACAACAACAGGGGCTGTTACATTTTGTAGCTCAGGCAAGCTTGAGTAATGGAAGTCTTTTCTTTTAGATGTTAATTATTTTTTTTCTCCCCTCCTCTCTTTTTAGGAGAAGAAATAATAGCATATAAACCACCAGGATTCAATTTGATGTATCATCTATTGAATGAGTCCCCGATGCTGGAACTGTCCCTTAGTTTGCTAGAAGAAGGAGTTAAGCAACTTGACACTTATGCTCCGTTTCCTGGTATGTGCCTAGAATTTATTTTTCATGTGAAGTTAAAATGCATACTAAGTAGGATTTAAAGCTAACATTGCATATTTTCAACTTGTTGTTTCTCTTGCATGTAAAAATTGCATTTTGAGGGGAATTTTCCTAGTAGTAAACAACTGTCAATTTCTTTCTTGGTGCAAGGCTTTTGATGAATGAAGTTTACGAATATAGTCTATTTTACTGCTCCTTTGTTTTTCTTATGGTTCTTTGTTGTTTGTGTACTGCAGGGAAGAAGCATTTAGAGAAAGCTGTACAGTATTGCCTTGCACTTCTAAACTTAACCTTACAAAAAGAGAATCTTTTTATGGATCTGTTGCGGGAGAGCCACCTTTCCTTTATTGTCACGCCACTGGAACAGCTGCTTCAAGGAATCAATCCTCGCACTAAAAAGGCAGATCATGTGGTGAATATTGCTAGGTATGTGCAAATTACTCAGAAGGGAGGAGTTTTGGAGGCACAAGAGTGTTTGGATCCTGGTCCTTTGATTAGTTTTACTAGCCAGTGCTTATCTTTGCACAGAGCATCTCTGATTTTTTTTTTCTTGTTTGTTTTT
The DNA here is from genome assembly GCA_033628505.1 of Tringa tobata. Lineage (NCBI taxonomy): Eukaryota > Metazoa > Chordata > Aves > Charadriiformes > Scolopacidae > Tringa > Tringa tobata. Next base: position 98,368 of record JAHREE010000309.1, on the reverse strand, counting down.
TGGTGAGGGGAGGTGTCTTCACAGGTCGTATGATCTGTGTATTGTCTACTGTAAGACTGGGATCTGCGTTTATAGTTTTTCTTTCTGATTTTTTTTTTTCCCTTATGACTTCTTCCTGGTTGCCTTATATGCAGTGATTCCCTTTCGTATAATTTTCATTTTGCCTCAGACTTTGGTTGTCATAGGGTGGGAGAGTAAAACTTCATTTGGTTGCTGTTGGCAACTTAAATGTTTTACAGTATGGACCATTAGTTACTGTATTAAAAGTATCAGGCTAGTAATCTGAAACTGTTTCAAATGTGAAACTTTACGATTTCTACTTTCCACTGACACTTGTTACTCTTTGATTTTATAATTTTACAGAAAAATCAAGGTTGATGAATTATAGAATTGAATGTATAAAAAAAGCAGTGATATTCTGGCATGGAATGTACTAACAAATTGAACTCTTTCTTTATATGTGGTTTTGTCTTTCATTTATGTTAGTTTTTTCACATAACAATAGTCAACAAATAATTTCGAAAAATTTGAAAGAATCTTAAAAGGAGCACTCTTGCACACAAATGCCTATTTTGGGTACATGCAGCAGTTGATTTTTAGCTACTTTTTGTCTTCAGTGATGCTTGTTTCTGCGTGATCTGAAGCTATTTTCTCCACATTTCTTGTGTGAGCCGGTGACCAATTGTTTTAACTTATCCTGCAGTGTTTGAGGTAGTCTTTGAATAAAAAGAATGGTAAAAAATTCAAGAGAGATTATTATCCCTACTCAGCCTGCTATCCTCTTTTTAATGCAGGAGTGTTAAGTGCTTCATGTGGAGCTAAATTTTGTTTGCAGCTTTTAAGTTTTTTCATGTTATTAGATTTCTAAATGTTCTAGTTCTAAATGTTGTTTAATTTCTCAACTGTGCATTACTATCTTGAAATAGTAAAATTCTCAATTTCGTTACAATGATCTTGTATTTTTGAAGGTACCTTTATCATGGAAATGGCAATCCTGAACTGGCTTTTGAAAGCGCGAAGATTTTGTGCTGTATTTCTTGTAACTCCAACATCCAGACAAAGCTGGTTGGTGATTTTACACATGACCAGGTAAGTGCCAGTTTCTTTGAATCTGGAAAGAGAAACTGGTGGAGAGATACTGCTGCCTAATAATGTTACTTTAAAGGATAATTTTCTAGATCAAGTACATTAAAACTATATTTTGTCCTATATTTACCTACCCCTACTGAGTCTTTTACTGTGGTATTGAGAAAAGCAACTACTTCATTAATTGAAAAAAAAAAAAAAGAAAAAAAGAATGCTTGTAAGAAGGAAAAGGACAATATTCTTTGAGATACTGAGACTTCTTCTTGACTTTATAGTCTTCGACCTGTGAGGATAATTTAGCATATGTAACAAAAGTAGATATTTTTTTTAAGTGTCCAACTGATAACATATGCGTAGAACAGCTACAACTCTTAATTCATGCATATTAACTAGGTTATATAATTTTTGTCTGGAACTTCTGTCAACTTATATGGAGGGAATTATGAAAGGTATTGTTTTCAATTATCTTAAAATCCTCTTCATTTCCCATCTTTTTGTTGTTGAATACAGAGTATTAGCCAGAAGCTGATGGCTGGGTTTGTGGAATGTTTGGACAATGAAGATGCAGAAGAATTAATTAATCCAAATGAAGGTATGTAAAGGATTCCTAAAAATTGCTAACACTGTTGTCTTTTGCATAGAATGAAATTAATGAAAGAGGTGAAGAAAGTGCTTTTAAGTCAGAAAACCCTTTTCTTGTGTTATTTTCTGTAGAATTGGACCTTTAACAGAATGAAAAGCACCTATGTCTTGTTAAGATATGTCCAGAGCCAACTACAAAGTGTTTTCAGAAGACAAGTATTTGCCATTGCTCTGGATGTGTTATTTAGAACTATGTTAATAATAATTTGAAATTTTGGTCTTATATTCCTCTGTACTAATATAAATTAATGCCTTAGCTTTTTTGTATTTAACTTGAAGACTTTCAGGATTTTCCATTAAATGGATTTCTTCAATTCATTATTCACCTCATCTTTTTTTTTTTTTTTTTTTTAATCAAGAGTTAGAGCCTGAAAAGAAGCGAGCACGGATCCATCATGAAACAAGGATCCATATTCTGAATCTCCTTATCACCTCTCTTGAGTGTAGTCCTCCCAGCCTTGCTCTGTATCTCTTGGGATTTGAATTAAAGAAACCTGTCAGCACCACAAATCTGCAAGATCCAGGTATGAAGAGGAATAGTTGAACTGGCATTTCATAAGTTCTATTACTAACACTGAGAATATTCATTGGAAAATTCATGGGGAAAATTAGTTCCTCTTAACATTAGGAAATAAGACAACAAGCCTTGGTTCTAATTCTCAAAAGCTAAATTAAAAGATATGTTGATACCCACATGCAGTGTTTAAAAGACGTCTGGATTTGGTCCTTTGCTTAAGTTGGATTTTGGAACAGACTTGAAATTAGAGGTGTGGGGGGAAAAGGTAATTCAGAAGTTAAACATTAATTTATTAACTATTTTATGCAGTGTGGTTGTGTCCACAGTTCAAAGAAATGCATATGATAATCCAAAAGTATCTATGTATGACAACATGTGAATCTACAGAGCAGATGGTCACTTTGAACTAGTTATAGTACTTGACTACTATGCTGTCCCTCCTCAAACTCTGGTTTAATTATAGGGAAGAAAAACAGTTTTGCTGTTCTATGTTGACAAAGAAATCATTTTAGAATATGTGGGCTCTCATTCTACTGCTAGGTATATTCATATATTTATATATTCACTATATATATATTTGTATATTCATATGCATGAATACATATATGAGAATATGAAATTTAAAGCAACAGGAGTGACATTTCAAATGTTTCTTGAATTGATGAGAAAAATAGTATGTTAGCATGTGTCTTGTTTGCCTCCTCAGCTTCTGACCTGTATTCAGTACAAGACAGACATTGATAAACTTGAGCAAGTTCAGCAGAGATGGTCAGGGGGCTGGAGCGCTCAGCCAGTGAGGAGAAGCTGAGGGAATGGGACTTCTTCAGCCTAGAGAAGAGAAAGCTTTGGGGGCACCTAATAGCAGTCTTCGAATACCTACAAAGAGGTTAATGAGAGGATAAAGCCAGGCTCTTCAGAGGTGTGTGGCAGGAAGATGAGAGACAGTGGGCATAAATTGAAACAAGAGAGGCTCCAACAGGGTATAGGAGAAACTTTTTCACCATGAAGACAGTGAAGCAGAGGAGTGAGTTGGCCAGAGAGATCATGCAGTCTTCATGCTTGCAAGTTTTCAAGACCCAGCCATATAAAGCCGTGAACAATCTGGTTCTCTATCCTAACTGAGCAGTAGTTTGGAGTTGAGACATCCTGGAATCCCTTCCAATCTGAAGTATGAGATTCTTTCTCAACTGCTTTAAAGGATGTTTTATATGAATTTGTTTGAACAAACATTTGATTTGAGTTATTTAGAGAAGAATACTTCTCATTATCTTTAGATTTGTGTTGGATGCTGTGGCCAAGCAGTTTTTAGTTGTTCATAGTTCTTAACAAAGGGTAGATAGGACCTGAATTTTATTGAGGGGAAAAAAAAAAAAGTCTTAAAATTATTTGAAATATCAGAAAAATGGAAAGAAGTTGCCAACTTATATTTTTAATCTGCAAACTAGCTTACAATTGCAGATCGTGTTTTGGTTATTTTTAAGTTCCATAGTTAGACAATAGAGGTTACTGATCTGCACCCACACAGTTTTACAGGGTATCATACATTAGGCCAGCCATAGGGGTCTTTGTCTCAAAGCCATGAGAGCGCCTTACGCACTTCTTTGAATTATCCCATTAATAATGTGAAAGAAATAATGACCATAAGCCATTTACCATGAGATAATAATTTCCTACTAGGTCATAAATTGTGTGTGTCCAAACAGAGAAGAGGATTTCCCCTGTGAGAACCGTGGTTATTGATGCCTTTACTGCTTCAGGACATCTTTCTGGGGTGATTAAAGAATTAATTGACTAAAGGAAGAATGCAAAAAAACAGGATTTTGACTTCAGTATTAAAATCTGCTCCCCATTCCTCTTGGTTGCAGTGTCAGGTGCCTTTAGGAGCATTAGTCATAAAATGGCTGTAATTGTAAAATAAAGACAGGAATTTAAAGCTCCTTTTTGAAATTGGCAAATGAGTATTCAGTTAAGTTTAAAGGCAAGAATTCAAATTTTCATTTGGTTCACGCAGAATATTAAAGAATCAATTGAATCATTTTATTTAATAGAACTAAAGAGAAAGTTCTTAAATAAGTTCTTAAATAATTTATCCTCTTTCACCAGCTTCTCAAAAACCCACAGACTAACTATAAATGTTTTCATTAGGTTTTTGCTGAAACAGAATTCCCTCTTTTAATTAACAGAGAAAAAACTTTGCCAGGTATTTTTGCTGCAGCTCCGTGGAGCACTGTAGTGCAGCACAAGGTATCCGAACAATTTAGTTTCTATAATTCTGTGTACTAACCTGTATTTGCTATGGAGGCAAGTAAGATCATGAATGTTAATAAATTATTTTTATATTTTAAGGTGTCTTGGGTTGCCCACGGACTTGCCTTCATGCTATTTTGAACATACTGGAGAAGGGTACTGAAACAAGGAATGGGCCTACAGCAGTTCAGGAATCTCCTCATCTTGCAGAACTCTGTTACCAGGTATTTGGCATATTTTCTGTTGGCATACACTGACAGTAGGCTTTAAACAAAATTAGCTACTTCTTGGTTGGTGAACATGATGGTTGACGATTTTGATAATAGTTTCATTTTTAAAATGCATCCGCCAGGTTTTTATATACATTGAGCACTTTTTATTTTATGTGAAAAAGTATTATCTTGTAGCAACACAGAAAATAAAGAATCTGTACTCATGTCAGAACTTGTAATTGGGAAATACTTATGAAACTAATGTTCTAAATATTTCTGGTGAGCTTTGAATCTATTGTGACCACATACCAATTTTATTTTTATTTTAATTTTGGAGCCACAGTTTGCCAGCAAGAAAGATAACAATCCCAAATAAACCCATAAAATTCTCTTCTTTGTTCTGTAGCAGTGACAGAACGTATGCATGTCTGTCTGAGGGGGTGAGATGGGAAAACAAGCAATTTAGACATATGTGGAAGGTAGCTGATGTTTGGCCTTAAATCATATAATCATATGATTACACACCTGTATTGTGTTGAAAATCTGTGGAATCTAGAAAGGATTTTAAACATTATTAAAAGTGAAAGATGCCATACTGTAGAAGGAAGGGAAAAAAAAAATAAAGATTACATTTCCTGTCTAGGTGAACCTGGAGACTGAAAAAGACTCATTTTTTTAAGTGAGCTGAACAAACAGAAAGGCTTATGTAGTGTCAGGTTGTGGGCAAATAGCCATGGGAATCATTCATGTGCTGATGGTTCTTCAATGTCATAATTCAACGTCTATTTTAAATAATACGTTCAACTTTGGAGTAAGCTGATAGAAAACTTACTGTAAATATAGGTAATATTGTTTGAGCAGCCAGTGCTGTGTGCCTTTTGATTTGGTGGTTATTTTGTTTTTAAAATAAATCTTGTTTTTAAAGTAAATTCAATAAACAGGTATCTACTGTTTGGTTTTTTTTTTTGATTATCAGGTGATCTATCAGTTGTGTGCATGCTCTGACACATCAGGTCCAACTATGAGATATCTGAGGACCAGTCAGGATTTCTTATTCACTCAGCTGCAGTATTTGCCATTTTCTATCAAAGGTAATTTTTATGCTAAGAAAAGATTGTCCATGCTTAAAATTCCATGCATCTTTTGACTCCCTAGAAATCATAGAAGCAACATTAGGTAGCATTATTAAACCAAAGTAATTACTGCCTTTGCTAACCTTTTAATTCTGCAAAGATTGAACTCTGCCTATTTGGGAAGTTCAGATTATTAACCCTGAACTTTTGTAAAAGAATGATAGCTCTGGAGTGCATCAAGTCTCCAGAAGCAAATCCTAATCTGTATTTCAATTATCATTGTAGTTTTGTTAGATTATGCCACAGAAAAAAAGAAGTAGTTTAAAAATCAAGAATGCTCTGAAGAACTGAGTGAATACAAGACTGGTGGTCGTAATCACCTTCCTTTGAATAAAGAACTCTTATTTGGTCATGGCATTAATTTTTAAGTTAATAGCTAAGTTTTTAGTGTTATAAACCAACATTTCTTAAGTGTCTTATACTGAATAAATATACTTTATCAGATGCTTGACCATTAGTCCTTTGTTAAATGATAGCAAACTTGGCATTCGAATACATGTATCCAGCTTAAGTAAAGCACTTCAGATGATTCTTATATAACTTAAGAATCTAAATTAGATGAATATAGAATATGAAGATTCTCGGAGATTCACATTCAAGCCCCACCAACTTTGATTATAGTTCATTTTGGGTAAACGGCTGGTTATTTTCACTGAAATTATGACAGACCATATTTTCTCATGAAGCACTGTGTTCTCCACAGTGGCTGTTAGTACAGGTTATATCCAGATTTTATGTGTACACTCTTAATTGCATGTATGTGTATGATTTGTTTTCACAATTACCACATTCATTTAATGGCTTTTGTCAGGTATCTCAGTCCTTTTGTCTTGAAAACAAAGGGTGAGCAGTTAGTAAGTAATGGCATCCTCTAAAAGCTTTCTCACATGAAAAGCACTTTCCTTGGAGTAAGTAACATTATTTATGTTCAACTGGTGTTCAGTCGTTTCCTTATCCCCACCCAGAACACGAGATTTCAACACTGAACCAAATGTCTTGGCTGATGAAGACTGCAGCTATAGAAATGCGGGTGACATCGCTGAACCGCCAGCGCTCCCACACACAGAGACTGCTGCATCTGCTGCTTGATGACATGCCTGTGAAACCATACTTGGGTAAGAGGAATTTATTGTGAGGGTAAATAAGCTTGAATAAATGGAAGTACAAGAGACTTTATTTGAATTCTTTTCTCTATAACTTGTGACAGTTCATTAGTCTGCAATTGCCACTAGAGATGGGAAGAAAAACAATAGTCATTGTAGACTCCATAGTGAAAGGAATCAGGGCATTTTTTTTGATCGTTGCTCCTTTGTGTATGTTTCCTTTTTGAAACGTCTCGGTGGATACACTGATATAAAAAATAAACATAGCTTATGGGGTAGAAGAGGGGAATATAAAAAAAATAATTAAAATTATTAAACAATTTATGTTGGGAAGCTATACAGAGTTGTTACTGTGTAGAGAAGGTGGAGGGTCTTCATTTGTAAACAGTTTTAGACAAGGTTTTCTCAGTCTTAACTTCTATCTATCTGTCATATGTTTTCAACCTTTTTTTACAGAAGATAGTAGCTACAGGTCAGTTTGACTTTTGACATTATAACATCACAAAAATGGTATTTCATCCCAATGTAACATAAAATGTAATGTTAAATAAAAAGGCAAGATTTCAGAGTTGCAGAGCAGAGTAGAAGTGTGTCAAGAGAAACAGAAATAGGTGGCATTAAACCTCTATATATGAAGAAAATAGAATCACTGGAAGGTGTCATAATGGGCTGCAGCAGCGTGGTGTTCTCCCTCACTTTTATAGGTCTGAATGCTGTCTCTGCATCCTCATAGAGGTCTGAGTACAGGAAACTGTGTCCAGATACCCTACTAATTTTTCAGTGTTCATCCAACTGCATGATTCATACGGGGGGGGTGTGTGTGTGTGTCTTTTTAGGCATTTCTAGTACTGTCTAATCTATTGGTAATTGATAATTGGGTAGCTTCTGGGAAATGTGTTCTTTTCATTTTATTAACAGTCAAGGCTGTATTTGTATTGGAAGACTTCCACGTGAAAGGTTTGTCAGTGTGAGCTCTCTCTGTCTTTCAGTATTTATGAAGTAGGTGGTATTTTGCACGTCAAGATTTTTTTTTAATTATTTATCTTTTATATTTCATTACCTTCAGCTGATGGTGAAGGAGGGATGGAAGATGAAAGTCGGTCAGTCAGTGGATTTCTGCACTTTGACACTGCTTCCAAAGGTAAGCGTTATGACTGCTGATTATTTCTCAGTAAAGTTTTTCTGGTCCTGAAGTGGGGAGGGCTGCCTCTAGAACAGACATTTTGAAAAAGAAAATAATGGACTTCCTAAACACCAGCAGTACACGGAATAATTTTACTTAGTGTGGGGAAAAAAATTAATTTTAGAACTTTGATGCAGATGGTTGGAGTGAGTGGAGAGTACTGGATTGGAAGGGAAGTTAGGAGCGTGTTTAGAAGAGTCTGTGTTTAAGTATCTATGGAAGGGCAGAATGGGCAGGTGGTAGTCTATAAATTTACTCTTGACAGTACAAGCAGTGAGACTGTTGCTAAGGCTGTGAACATATTTGTATTTTTATGACAAAGAATACAAAACCCAAGTAAGTAACTTCGGATTTCTTACAGTGTTTCTAAGTCTTAACAAAAGACTGTATGGTTCTCATAGAAAACCAGCCGGCTTTTATTAAGGAGAAAAAAGTTAGGATCTTGTATTTGTAAATATTGGATTATGTGCGTACATGAAAGGAGAACAATACAGTATAACAAAAATTAAGAATTTAAGGCTCTAGAAAATGTTTTTAAGCCCCTTCTACAGATTGATAGCACCTTCTGAAGATTTAGTGTGTTCTTTTGAAACTTTACACATTAAGATTTGGATTGACAAAGTTAAGTTAGGCTCCTATTGTCAATTTTTTTTTTTTGTTTTCCCCTTGGTATTTCTGAATACAGTTTGAATTGATTTACATTTCCAGTACGCAGGAAGATCTTAAGTATCCTGGATTCAATTGACTTCAGTCAGAACATTCCGGAGCCTTTACAACTGGATTTTTTTGACCGGGCTCAGATTGAGCAAGTCATTGCTAACTGTGAGCACAAGAATGCGCGTGGACAAGTGGTCTGCAACGTCAAGGTGCGCAGGGGTCTGTGTTCTCAAGTTGCATGTGCTATTATATATCTCGCTAATAATAATGATCAGTTGGAATGGGTCCAGCGGAGGGCCACGAAGATGATCAGAGGGATGAAGCACCTCTCCTATGAAGACACACTGAGAGAGCTGGGGTTGTTCAGCCTGGAGAAGAGAAGGCTCTGGGTAGATGTTATAGCAGCCTACCAACATCTGAAGGGAGCCTACAGGAGAGCTGGAGAGGAACTCTTTTTCAGAAAGTGTAGTGACAGGACAAGGGGTAATAGTTTTAAATTGGAAGAGGGGAAATTTAGATTAGATACCAGAAAGAAATTCTTTACTGTGAGGGTGGTGAGGCACTGGAACAGGTTGCCCAGGGAAGTCGTGGATGCCCCATCCCTGGATGTGTTCAAGGCCAGGCTGGATGGGGCTTTGAGAAACCTGCTTTAGTGGGAGGTGTCCCTGCCCATGGCAGGGGGGTTGGAACTTGATGATCTTTAAGGTACCTTCCAACTCCAAACATTCTATGATCAGTGTATTAATATTAAAAAAAATAAATCAGTGTGTTAATAATACTTTGAAACCTGCTTTCACATATGTGCATAATTTATGCAAACTATTTGGATTAGTTTATTTCTTCTTCTACATTGCTCACACTGATTTCTCATTTGCAGTAGACAGATGCATCAGTTTAAGACACTTTGATGAAATATTTTCTGTGTTAATGTTTTTCCCATCTTGGAACACCCAAGTGATGTTGCAGATATGATGCCTACCTTATATATTTCACTAGTCTCCAATACACAACTATATACTACTACATATGTGTACACAACATAGTCATGTGCTGCAATAGTTCTTGGAGGCTTTAGGTAAGATAGTGTCCCATTGTGAGGAGTACTTGACAAGGGTATGATAAATAGTCCTGAAAAATTTGTGATCTGAGAGACAAGGGACAAAGCAGAATGTAATGTAAAAGTGATTTTGATGGTGACAGGAATGCAGCTATTCCATATTAGGAACCAGGTATTGTTTATTGTAAAATGTGTTTTAGACTTGAGAGGAAACAAATCTTTCCTCTGTGCACGAGGACTATAGTGGAAGTTGAAGAGGAAAGTGAGTGTGGTGTATCAAAAGAGCTCATGAAAGGACAGAACAACTTAGAACCAGAAAGAAATGGGTGAGCGCAAAAAGAGAAGTGCAGTGAGGAGGGAGAGAGACTAGATGGCTAAAAGTACTGCAGTTTGAGAATCAAGTATGGGAGAAACCTAAAAAACGAGTAAAACTTATATGAATCTGTCCTTCAGTTGGATCTGTTGTTATGTAGCCATCTCCTAAACACTTTTAGGGGGAATAAACACATCTTCCTTGTCATTAAAGTTTTGGGTTTTTTTTAAACTTTTTAATTTCAGTACCTTCACAGAGTTCTGGTTGCAGAAGTCAATGCACTTCAAGGAATGGCAGCAATAGGGCAGAGACCTTTGCTTATGGAGGTAAGTATAGAAAAAATAAACTGTTTGTTGTTGCTCTTGGTGGATTTCATATACTGTCAAGCAGTAACTTTACTATGAAAGCCTGTGGATTTGAATCCTAACTTTGAGTTAGTAATTTCCTGCAGAAAAAAAAAGATTAACATTTGGTAAGGGAAACAACTTTTTAACCTACTGTTCTATAAACAGCAGACCTGGAGTCTTTTCTTTTTGCTTGAACCTTTTCCCTCCCCATTACTGATAACAATTGCAGCTCCTACCCCACTGTACAGAAAACAGTACATATTGATGTCAGGATTCGCTGTTGGCAAGTACAGTGTGTAGCAGCCAAGTTCATCTTGCTTTTCTGTCACAGGGGGTGCCAATTTCTTTCTTCTTCTACACAGCTATAGTTTCAGTGAACTTGGAGCTTAATTATTTTCTGAAGTTCATGCCATCTTTTAAATTTAGTTGAAATTGACTAAATGGATTTGAAAGTTGAAGGATGAAGGAGAAATGACTCAGATTAAAATGGGAAGAAAATGCACAAACAGATTTTTCATCGTTTTTGTTTTGATTTTAAAGTGCATGTTAGAAAATAATTTCTGATTAAATTATTTTTTTTTTCTATAAGCTTGAGACATTTATAATGGAAAGACCTTGTGAACAGCAGCTTAGAAATGGATTGGCCTGTCTTGTTAAAATGATTAATAGCAGCTTGTTTCTGATAATCTGAAGACCTACCTTTTTTTTTTTTCTCCAGAGACTATTACCAATAGATAAAATTGCCATCTTGAAACTGTCTTTGCCATTAACTAACTTCTCTTGGCATATTATAACCTAGTTTCTTTGTTGTGGGCGTGCAGGAGATCAACACTATCCTGCAGTACGTAGTGGAGCGGAACAAGCTGCTGCAGTGCCTCCATGCCAAGAGACATGCTTTGGAGTCATGGAGACAACTGGTGGAAATTATACTCACTGCCTGCCCCCAGGATCTCATACAGGCTGAGGACAGACAACTCATTATCCGCGATCTGTTGCAGGATGTGCATGACAAGGTAATGCTATACTGGAAATCAACCCTCTCCTTGAATTTTGTTGCTATATCTTTTTATGTGACAGAGAAACTGCTCTTAAAATCGCATTCTTGATTGTAATAAAAACAAATAAATTTGTCTGCCTTCAATATTATTTTTAGTTTTCTGATTGCTGCTACGCTGAAGCTGAATGCATTGTGGACAGAGGGGATACTCTGTATTCTTGCATAGTTACTGTTGAACTATCAACCATAGACTGACAAATTTAAAAGACGTTTCAGTACAATCCAGTAAATTCCAGATGTTAGTCTGGAAAGGGTGTGTGAAAATGAAACAGCCTGTTTTGATGAGGAACATAAAAGAACTCACGGAAGGGATGAAGGCAAATAGTACTGCAGTTGCTGATTTACTGCGTTTAGATGACTCTGCAAATCCGACCACTGCTGCTTTTGAAAAATGAAAGAGTTGAACGAAGCTTCAGAGTGGAAGTAGTAAAGATTTTACAATTTAGAAGGGCTTTTGGAAATGTGAGAGTTTGCTTTGTCTTAAAATATTTAAAGTCTTGGTGGCTTACTGCTGAATTACAGTAGTAATTTTGAGTCAGACTAGGCAGTTACTGCTGACCCAGCCATTCCCAAAGAAAGAATTTAATGAAGGATCTTTGTATTGTTTGGGCTGCTGGGGCATTTTTTTTTCTTTATTGTGAGAGTTATGCTCTTTGTAGTTCTGATTAGACAAGTTGTGTTTTGAGAAATACATATGAAAATGTTACCTTTTTTCGAAGCAAAGGATAACTTCTTTGATGCTCACCGCTTTGAGTTTTCTAAACTCTTATCTTCACATTTTTAATGGAAATAGCTTTCTTAAATAGCTGTAAAGCCAAGAGGGTGTCTGTTGTTCTTTCCCTAGCTTAGGTTTAGATATTCTACTAATAGAGCAACTCAAATGTCAGCATGTTCTTTCCCTTTTGCCCATCCAGATTTAATTATCATCTTGCCTGTGACTTGTGTAAATTAATAAAAAGAAAGCTAATGGTTTTCTCAATTAAAATATGTTCAACTCATCCTCCTGAACAAGTTTCTGACGCTACTAATTTTGATTTGTTTTAAATACTGCCATGGTAATGAAATCCTTACGCATACGTAAATGAAATAGCTGTGAGAGGCTAAATTAATTGCTTTAATAGCTCATGAAATCAGACACTTTTCTAATTCTTTTTTTAAAATTCTTCTTCTCTATTAAGATCCTAGATGATGATGCAGCTCAGGAGTTGATGCCAGTGGTGGCAGGGGCTGTGTTCACCCTGACTGCTCACCTGAGCCAGTCCGTGAAAACTGAGCAGAAGCAGCCACTTGCACTCCCTATGGCGGGACAGTCCCAGTATGTCTTGATGCTGGATGGTTCTTTTACCTCATCACCTGGCTCTGAGAGCATATCCATTGGTTTTGCTTCCATTGGTGACTCCTCCCTCCACATCATCTTAAAAAAGCTGCTGGATTTCATTTTGAAAACAGGTTTGTTGACTTCTGCAGCTCATATGTGGGAATTCCAACTGCCAGGGTAGAAAGAGGGATTGAGCTGCTTCCTGTTACTCCTGTTTATCACAGTCAATGAGGTAGATCTCACGTGATTAATACAGATCTAAGTGATGTTACTAATGAGAAAAAATAATAAAGGCATATTATGCTTTTAATCTAAACAACAAGCAGGAGAAATGTGTAAATATTGCCATTTTGTGGAGCAGCATAAACATGCTGAATTTACTTACAAATGCTCTTTTATGTGAATAGTACTGACTTAAGAAATCTATTTAACGGGTAATGGGCACAAGTTGGAACATAGGAGGTTCCATTCAAACATGAGGAAAAACTTCTTCACAGTGAGGGTGACAGAGCCCTGGAACAGGCTGCCCAGGGAGGGCATGGAGTCCCTTTCTTTGGAGATTTTCAAGCCCCACCTGGATGCAGTCCTGAGTAACATGCTCTACCTCTGGGCAATCCTGCTTCAGCAGGGGAGTTGGACTAGATGATCTCTATGGTCCCTTCCAACTCTAAAAATTTAGTGAAATTCAGTGAAATTTGTTTTATTTAGTTCTGCCAGCATTGCCACAGGAAAGTTAAATTAAGTTCTAGTTGAAGATGGTGTTATGGAATTTATGTCTATTTGGTTTTAATTATGAATGTTTCTTGTGAACAGGTGGTGGCTTCCAGAGAGTGAGAACGCACCTTTATGGATCACTGCTTTATTATTTGCAGATTGCCCAGAGACCAGATGAGCCAGACACTTTAGAAGCAGGTAAAGTCCAATTGTATTATGGAAAGGAGAAAAAAAAAGAAGTTCTTTAACCTGGAGCGGTACTGTTTCTGCACACTGAGTTTTCTTCTGGAAGTAGATAGATTATGTAGACAGAAACCGTCTTATTCCAAGAGCCTCTGAAATTAGTTCCTTATGCTAAATGATGCAAATCTTCCATTATTCTGACCCATCTAGTACATATGCATTCAAAAGGTATTGTTCTGGATGAGGATATGAAATTTCTGACATCCAGCACTAAAGAAAATATTTCATTTTTGTCCATTTAAAGCTATGCATCATAGCTGCAAAAGTGTTGAAGGACTGGAGATTAATTGGACCTACTTGATAACATTTACAGGTGTAGAAATGTATTGTCTCTGCATCTGTAGAGATGTCTCTGCATCTGTATGTACACGCATACCACAGTGATCCTATTAAAAATAAAAATAACCAAAAGATTATTTAATATTATTTCTGTTCATTTAGCTGAAGGCCCCCAGGGGAAAGCAAACACAAACAAAAAAGCATCACCCCTACCCCCCAAAGAATAAGCAAGGAAAAAAACCCAATCCAGCCAGAGTTGCTGCTTAACCAAGAGAGCTTATGGTGAACATAACATTCTCTCTGTTAATGGCTTAAGTACTTGATTTGCCAGTGTTTCAAATCACTATTTCATCTGAGAACTTGGACGAGGATTGAAAAAGAAACTTGGGGCTAGTGCCTGTGCATGCAGACTCTTACTGTTTTTGCTTGATCAGCATTTTGAGCTACAGTGGTAAAAATACCTTTGAATTTGTTATGACCCCTTCATAGTTTGTTGCTGGCTTTGGATTCAGCATTTTCCCCACTTAAATCACCTTGTTTATGTCCCTTCAAAACTGAGTGTTTTGGTCCCTGTGAAAGTTCTTAGGCCTAATCTGCTTAAAATTATTCTAAGATCCAATACAAGTAATGTAGAATATATATTTGCAAGGGTGGTGTATGTTTACAGGCACACACGTTTTTATGCTGGCTGGCCCATGTGTGATATTTAGGAAGGAATGGACTTGTAAAAAAACATTTGCACTTAAGTCAAAAATCCCATTCATTGTTTGGGGCATTTCTTTTGCAAGATAGAGAATACCATGAGGGATGTAGCCTCAGCTGTACCGTAGCTAAGTTAATGCTAAGCTGCCTCTCTTTGCATTTTTCTTTTTTTTTTTTTGTTTTACTTGCTTTTTACAGCTAAAAAAACAATGTGGGAACGTCTGACAGCTCCTGAAGATGTGTTTAGTAAATTGCAACGGGAAAACATGGCAATTATTGAGAGTTATGGGGCAGCTCTCATGGAGGTGGTCTGTCGTGATGCTTGTGACGGTCATGAGATAGGCCGGGTAAATAAATCTGTTCCTTTGCAATCGCTGTTCAGTTTGTTTTAAAGAACATTTTACTGTGGTGCAGAAAAGGAAAATTTCATGAGGTAGAACTAGAACATTTTTTGTAGATACTTAATCTCTTTCATGTTTCTGTCCTCCCACTCATCCTTCAAGCTGTTGAAAGTAGGGGCATACATGCATATTAATTTTTTTCTCAAAAAAGCTACATGTCCTATTCTTTAAAAATAATGTTAGCAAGCACTGCTGCAAAAGATTGTAGGTATGAACTGCTGTGGCATTTATTTGTTATTTTTTTTTTTAAGTCATGGACAGTTTACATTCCCACTTTGGAAAGGTTTGGTGACTTCATAAAGAAGTATTTTCTGGTATTATTGTCAATGGCCAGGAATCTAGTCAGAATGCAAAGTAGGTTTAAATAGCAATATTGCTTGTAGCAATACTTCATTAAAATATTTTGGCAGCGTTATTGTTCAGCAATATTTTGTTAAAGAATAATAAAGGTAATTGACTCATACTATACTAAAACATCAAGAAATCCTAAAATACTTTCCACGTAGAGGATTGTGATTGTAATGCAGAAATGCATTCTGCTTTTAAGAAGCTGCTTAGCATTTCATATTTCTAGGTATTTGTTAGGAATCTCACTGATCCCATAGATGTAATTCTGTTTTGATTTTTCTTTTTTTTTGTTTTTACTTCCCCTATCACAGATGCTGGCACTGGCTTTGCTTGATCGTATTGTTTCAGTAGACAAGCAGCAGCAGTGGCTGCTGTATCTCTCCAATAGTGGCTACCTGAAGGTGCTTGTGGATAGCCTCGCAGATGATGATCTGACTCTTCAGAGCTTGCTCACACCTCAACCCCCTTTACTTAAAGCCCTGTACACCTACGAGTCCAAAATGGTAATAGTACTTCAGAAATTATTTTGTGGTATGGTGCTGGGTTTTTTTTTTGAATAAAATTTGTGTGTCTATACTTCACATTGATTGTACTCAAGATATATTCTACTAAAATAATAGTATTTGAAATGATGTTAAAATCAAGAGAGAAAATAGTCATAGTAAGTGTCATTGTCATCTCCGACACTTACCCTTCTCTGCTCTTCTCCAGGCATTCCTCACTAGAGTTGCTAAAAGTCAGCAAGGGGCATTGGAGCTGTTGCGGTCGGGAGTGATCGTGAGGCTGGCACAGTGTCAAGTCTATGATATGCGACCCGAAACAGACCATCAGGGGTAAGTGTTGGTTCTCTGGCTGATTTTTGAAATGGTAGTACAGTCATGGAAGCATATGATATCTTTTTATAGCCACAAGTCTTCTGAGGAATGTGTTTTGTGTGTGTGTGTTTCTTTAACCTGTCAGTTGAGTTTAAAACTACCTTTTATTGAGAGGAAAATTCCAAACAAGTGGGTGTGAAGCTGTACTTCCATGTCTGGTTACTTAAACTACCTTAGTTTTGTCTAATTAGAATTGTCTAATTATTATCATAATATAATTTAGACTGTAATGTAATGTTAGAAAAACAGCCTATGCTGTAAACTTATTTTGGGGGCTTTGCAGTTGGTAAACAAGTGCAGAATTCATCCTCCCCCATAAAGCAATAATGAGTAATAAATGTTATTTCAAAAATATTTTATTATGTGTTTAAAAAAAAATTACATTTTTAAAAAATTCACAGTTATACATTGCTTGACAGGCTTCTTGATGTGTTGCCACGCTCTTAGTCATTGTGAGATGACCAAGAGAAGATTTTGGAGAAGGAAATTGCATATTTAGGGGAAATCACCTTGTTTGATTTCAAATCTCAGTCCTTGCTTTAAATTTACAGTTCTTAGTGACACCCTGGGGGTTTAAACACTTCAGAAAAACGTAAGACTTAGACAAGCACTCTGTTTAAAAGTGCCAATGAGATGTATAAGATTGTATGAAACCTGGAGGATATTTGTAGAGGACTGTGTTTATCAGTTGCTTTAGAATTAAAGCAAGCCTCTTCCTAAGACACTTGAGAATATTTAGTTTTATGTGTAAGTAATGTAAACAGATGTTATATTTCTACATCAAACTAATTTGATTTAATGTAGTATAGTAAAAAGAAGTAATTTTCTCTGCTGAGAGAAAATGGCAGCAGCTTTCTAGGTAAATTACAGTGGCTGCGTATCATAAATGTATTGCTTTTCCAATAGAAACTCAGTTGTAGTACAGACCTATTATTGAAATATGAATGCTTGCAGGTTTTTGAGGGTGATTGTAGGCTGCGGCTGTGCCTCACCAGTGGCTTCACTTTTCTTACACTGTTCATTTTTTTCTTTTTTTTCTTTTTCTTAAACCTCTTAAGAATGTATGGAATGAGAGATCCCCCAGTCTTCATTCCTGCTCCAGTGGAACGTTATCGCCAGATTCTTCTTCCAGCTCTTCAGCTGTGCCAAGTGATCCTCACATCCAGCATGGCACAACACCTGCAGGCAGCAGGACAGGTAAATTCCAAATGATGAAGTATCACTGTTACTGCTCATTCAAAAAAATTATATGTCCTTTTGCTCTGAAAGTAAGCATTGGTATAGGAAATAACTTTAAAATTCTCCAAAAGTAGAAGTATTGCTTCCTCTGTGCTTACTGCTAAATTTTAAGTCATTCATATTTTCCCTCTTTTTCTTGTGGTATAGGTTCTGCAGTTTCTAATTTCCCATTCAGATACTATCCAGGCAATCCTGAGGTGTCAAGACGTTAGTGTTGGATCTCTCCAGGAGCTGGCCTCCCTGACAGGAATAATCAGCAAAGCAGCTTTGCCTGGTAGGAACTGCAGTTTTCAAGTCTCTTAGCCCCATCTGCATGCATCTCAGGCTTTGTTTTCTATAAAGAAATAGTAGGATATATAAGGGAGTATCTACTACAATACAGAATTTTCTTGACATGTAGAGCTCTGGGAAAAATAAGGAAATGATAAATAATTGTTCTTGAAGTAAGTCTGGTAGACTTGCTGTGGACACAGTGCCTTTATCAATATGCATTTGACTTCCCATTTTCTTTTCATTATACTACCTGGCAGAAGTACTTTTTGTCCTTGAGATGACTTACAAATAGTAGTGTTCAAAGTGCATGTGGTAGCTTCAAAAAGAATTTTCATTCAAAAATTCTATGACTGTGGAAACGAAGACAGGAAATTGCTTGTG
Organism: Tringa tobata; assembly: GCA_033628505.1. Taxonomy (NCBI): domain Eukaryota; kingdom Metazoa; phylum Chordata; class Aves; order Charadriiformes; family Scolopacidae; genus Tringa; species Tringa tobata. The sequence goes on along the minus strand of JAHREE010000309.1, from coordinate 80,041 downwards.
TACCCATATCTTTGTTAATGTCTTCTCTGTTTTTATTTATTTAAAAAAGAAAGCTTTGAGGGAGAAGCACTGCGAATTAGCATGTTGACATTTCTCTGGGGTGACTTACCTTCACGGAGGACTAATAATTATTGTGAGATTTTTTTTCCGCATGCGAGAAGACTTGCTTACCATTTCAGAATAACGTATCTATTTTGATTAACGGCTTGCTTTGTTCAGAAGAGGTGTCTGACTACAGTAGAAAGGAGTGCAGAGCTGTAGGTTGAGCCCAAATGTTTCTTTGCTTACAGTATACGGAGCTTTGCACAACAGCTGCAATTTTATCTCTAACCTCATTTCCTCCCCCTGCCTTTTAATTACTTAGCAGAACAGTAAGCTACGTGCTTACTAGTAGCTGCATTAATATCTGAATGTTTTTCTCAAGCAATGTGCAAAATATAAGTTGCATGTTTGGCTGAATTTTTTCTGATCAGCGCTTCTATTTAAATGTATATACTGTATAAATCTGTTTTCTTTTGGAAAAAAACCCCACCAAAACAGTTAACTTAATGGCTTTATCTTTTATCAGGAGTGCTAAGTGAGCTGGACTTGGATGTTAATGAAGGGACGCAGATGGAGCTACAAGGACATATAGGCCGGTTTCAGGTAATAAAGTTGTATATTTCACACTTGTCCGTTTAGACTTGTGTATGTAGATGAGTTTCTTCACCTTTTTTCACCCTGACTGGTAGCAGTTACGAAAGGGTTCTTTTCCACCATTAAGAAGAATGTGTAGTGGTTTGGGGTTTTAGGGGGAGGGGTTTGTGTGTGAATGCAGTGGTTTGTGTAGTGTGTGGTTTTGATGCTTAGGAGTTTTTTTGGGTTGGTTTTTTGGGCTGTTTTTTTTTTTTCTTCCGCCCTTCAACCAAGTAGAAAAGATAACATTGGGCAATATCAGAGTTGTATTAGGGATTTCCCTTCCCTCCCTGGCTTAGGATTTACCTTATGTGGAGGAGAAGAAAAATTTGAGGTCAACGTCAAAGCATGTGAAGTAATGCAGAAATGCTCTGTAACCTCTTTTGTCAAAAATGTGCCTTCAGCTCAGTAATTTGGAGTATCAACATGCTAGTGCTTTATTTCTTTCCTCCCCTTTTAAAAATAGCCTTGATTTAGGAACCAGAATGAAAGTCAAGACAGAGTAATTCTTGCTCAAAAGCTATCGTTGCAGACCTCTTTACAGCTCAGCATCCAGCAATGTTTTTGAAACTTTGCGGGTCATGTGAGCTGGGACTTTTGTAAAGAAATATTTCATTGAAAACTATCTGTAGGAAGGGCTGCTCTGTCAAATACTTCTGACTGAAAGAGAAGGATGTGTTCTCTGGACACTTTGATAGTAACTATTAGGCTGACCAGCCCAAAGCAAAGTAGCAAACTGTAAATGATGGCTGTAATGCCAGGATACTTGGTAGTCTGCTGCATCATGTCAGCAAGAAATTCCTGTAGGAATTTTTGTTATAAGGAGCTTTAATTAGTTAATTTGAAAAATGAGCTGTTCTGAGCAAAACTGTGCGAATCAATCGTCTGTTACTATAACTTTTCTCTCTAGTTTGTCCTCTTATTTTTATCAAGTAATAAAAGGATTTAAGTCTCTTCCCAAAACTAATTACCAAAAAAAATCCTTCATATCTTTTTTTTTTTGCCATTCCACACAAAACTGACTTGGATTCTGAGGCACTTTGGTGATCTTAACAACCTCATGTAAACTAAAACCAACTGTATTGATTGTTACTTCTTTTTATGAAACTGTTGAATTGATTTTTTTGTGTTCTACTTTTATGGAGCTTATCGTCTTTATATCCAGACTTTGTTAGTTTGTCTATATAGATAAAGTTGCGTTAAGTGGGACGGGGTAATCACAACAGTCATTGATGCTACTCAGTATCATAGACTGCAAGAGACTTAAGACAATTTTGAATTGCATGCATCTCTCAAGGAACTGTTTTAGAGTACTGCTATTTTTTTTTAAATTAATTAAAGGTGAGTTTTAAAACATTGTGTTTTAAAAACTATATTTTGTTTACAAAGTGCTACAAGTTTTACCTGCATTGCTCTCTTGCTGTTGTGTTTTAAGGGATATGTATCACTTCAGCGAAGAGAATCATGCACTTCATTTGTTGAGATGCTAATGAAAATGTTAATTTCTTACGGCAGCGCCAGTGCTTAGGACTTCTAAACCGGTTTGGTGGTTCAGACAGACTACGTCAGTTTAAACTGCAAGAGGATAACGCAGAGGGAGACAGAGTGAACAAGAGGGATGAAATTGAGTTGGCCATGCAACAGGTAAGGACACAAGAAGCTGCTAGAACATTCACTCTCCAGTTGTGACTTTTTACCTGCTGTGCAGATTTGTTTAGTTGTCATATTTTCATACGACGGTGGCCATGCTCTACACCACATTTTATTTCTATTTAAAGTAAACCTTGAAAGTTTGACTACTTAAATTTGCGCTAGCAACCATTATTGTTTTGGGTACAAATTCTGTGAATTTTAAAGCTTCAAATTGATCAGAAATTTTCAAAACGAAGGCTGGGTATAGAGGACTTAAATTAGAGCCAAAGGGGACTTAAAATTGACCAGAAATTTTAATGAGCAGGCTTGGGAAAGAGGCAAGGTTGCAAGTCCTAGACTTGAAATAGAAGAGAGGCTATAACAGATCAGAAAAAGAGAATCATCACATTCTGGTGAGACGAGAGGAATCAAAACATGTTGCTTATTGACATTTATCCATTCAAAATTCACTGCTCCAAAGCCTGTAGATGCTGTAACTGACATGCTGTCATTTTTTTTGGCAGATCTGTGCAAACGTGATGGAATACTGTGAGTCACTGATGTTGCAAAGCGCCCCCAGTTTTCAGCACACGGTTTGTCTGTTTACTCCGAGCCTGTCAGAATCAACCAACCGAGATGGGCCTCGTCAGGGTGAGTTTTTTGACTTGCTGTTTTGTGAGACTGAATGGTGTGACATTTGGTCTAGCAGAAGATAATGAGCCAGAGGCTGTAGTTTCGCATACACTTTAAGTCACTTTATGCCAGTACTGAAGCTGCCCACTTTCTAATTCTGGAACACATGCTTGTGCAGCCTAGCACTAAGCCAAAGCAAGAAACTAACCCAAATTAAAACAAACATGACCAAAAAAATCCTTTCCCATGGCAGCCTCAGAAACATATATCAGTAAAAAAAATGTGTATGTAAATATAGCACAAGATGGGGCAAGGATTTCTTTTTTGAGCATCTGTGCTGAATTACATTCTGTGAAACTAGGACCTCATTTAGGACATACAGGATGTGTTTTGATGCTAACTGAAACTCTTCATTAAGCCACATGGCAAGAGTTTACAGTAAGCTATTATGCTGCTGAGCAGTTGAGATACTATTTAAATAGTAAGTCTTCTGGTGTAGTTACGTTTCATGTGTTCCACTCAGTACTGTACTATATTCACTGCCTTCTAGTACTGCAGCAACAGAACTTTTTGCCTAGACTTTCATTTGTATTGCTTCTGACACAGAAGTATAAAATGTAAACTTTCTAGTACTTTCATGTCTTTTTTTTTTTTTTTAAATTATTTTAACTTGTTTATCATCTTTTCTAGATACACAAACACCGGTGGTCCCATACTGGCACTTGCCTGGTTTGGGCATTATCGTTTACCTGCTGAAACAGAGCACTAGTGACTTCTTTAGTTACTATGATAGCCATCGTCAGAGTGTTAACAAACTGCAAAATGTGGAGCAACTCCCACCAGATGAAATAAAAGAGGTAATAGTGTTTCTGATTCTATAATCTCTGTGTTGTTTGCAACTTAGGCATAGCTGTAACAGAGACTCCAGAATACCTTAGAGAAATAAATAGTTCCAGTTCTTGTGCGTGTTCCTTTCTGCTGTTGAGGAAGGGGTCCACAGAGTGAGTGACCTAAAATTTCGGGGAAAATATTGGGCTTAACTTTGTAAAAGTTGGAATTCTCGTTATACTTGCTTGGGGATGCGTTTAATTTCTCCGTATTTTTTGGTCAGCAAGGTTATGCAAATTTGAAATAGAGAGCACAGTTTTGAAGAAATAGTAGTTGACAAGGAAGTTCTAGATATTGATAAGTGGTTTTGTTTGCTTATTTCTTTTGATGCTCTGGATTTGCTATAATCTTCTTGGTTTTCCTCCTTTTATCACAGCTGTGTCAGTCAGTTATGCCAGCTGGGGTTGACAAAATCTCCACTTCCCAAAAATACGTTTTGGCAAGGCGACGCCTGGTGAAGCTAATAAACAACCGAGCCAAGCTGCTCTCCCTCTGTTCTTGTATCCTTCTAAAACTGAAGTGACCCTCAAGGCGATGCTCCAGAAAAGCAGAGAAACAGGAACAGGTTCTTTTTACCTAGGTTTCTGACCAGTTTGAACAACACGTTTTGCAAAAAGGAAATTTGAAATAATGAAAATTAAATTAGTAAGAGAGTATTGTTCTGCTGTTGTCAGAATGTAAAGACTTTCAAGTTAGAAATTCCCAACATGCAGACCCTGCTAGGACTTTCTGCAGCATTATAATGGACGAGTTATTACAGCCCAGCTCTTCAATGCAGTATCCAGACCCACTAAACATTAACACACATACAAATGTGGTGGAAGAAATATTTTGAAAAATAATTTTGAGTTGCCTGTCAGAGCAACTGGAGTTTGAAGTCTTATAACCTCGCATAAACCTAATCTCATAAACTCTAGTAATTTTACGGAAATAAGTAGTCACACACAAAATAAGTGCAGCAGATCAGAATTTTCCTCTGAAACCTACTTTGGGAAAGATGTGCTCTTGCGGACTTATCTATTGTAACTTTAGATGTTATTGCCATCCCCGGCTTTATAACCTCAGCTTTAATTCACTGTCTCTGCAACTGAGCTATCATTGCAAATCGCATGAGCACTCGTGCTCTGCCCTGGTGCAGAGTGTTGGTTTAAAACCTTTCTAGGGTGAGTACCCATCACTTTGTCAATCCAAAGACAACAAAATTACACTCCTTCACTCAGATGTATCTACAGATATTATAGAAACATGTCTCTTCATTCTTTGGCGTCATCTGGAACACTATCTACTGCGTTGCACACCCACTGACTCCCAAGACCCACTGCTGTCCTCCAGGTTGTCCTTTAAGAAAGGAAGGCTGCAAGGTAAAATTTCTCAAACATCAAAGTGCCTTTGAATAACTTCTGATAGTTAACTTTAAAGCTGATTGGCTGCTATTAATATTTTGCCAGTTATATTTAATAAAAGAGATTTTGTTTGGATTTGGCCACACCTTTGGATTTTCCTCTAGAGAACTGGCAATACAAATATTGCTCAGTCATAGACTGTTGGGGTTTTTGTATTACACGTAACCTCCAAAGAAAAGTAAAATGAACTATTTTTTTTATTTCTGTTGTTCAAACCAAGTGAAGCTCAAATAATATAATCAGATCAGTGATTCAGAACAACTTAGATTAAAATACTTTTGTATATAATAATCACAGAATCAGAGAAGATCTCGAGTTGAAAGGGGACCCATAAAGATCATTGAGTCCAGCTCCCTGCTCCTTACAGGACTGCTAATGCTAAACCAAACATCAGCACATTCTCTGCTGTCCTCAGGCTCAGGGGCTTTGGGCTATAGCTGCTAGTTTGTACTGGGATGGGGGCCAGGGAATCCAGTTTGTTCTGGGAGGGGGCTCAGTCTCTAATTGGGTGGGAGCCAGGAGATCCAGTTTTTTTTGGGAGGGAACTGGGGGATCCAGTTTTTACTGGGAGGGGGTCCAGTGGGTACTGGGCCTAAGTAATCTAATGATCTAAGATGAAATTAGAAACTAAAATGAAAATTGGTGATTTTGAAATTATTTTTAAAATTGTAGGCACCAGTGATTCACCAGAAGATTTTAGGTTTGTTCAGTTTTGGTTTAAAAAAAAAACCACATTAGAAACGGAAGGAAGTCAGAAAGGGAGAAGTAATCTGGGGAGGAGCTTTTTGCTTAAAGTGCTGTGTCGTGTGATCAAATGGCTCACTCTTTAATGATTTAGAGAAAATACCTTAAGAAAAAAACCCAGTGTCATTTGTAATACACAAGTTTACTGACCAATTTGAAACATTGCTTTTTAAACTTATTTTATTACTTGACATGGAGAAGATAGTGTTGAGCTGCCAACATAATTTTACCATCTCCTTTTCTATCACTAGATTCCTTTGGTTCCGAGCCTAACGTGGGTTTCGGTAGCGGACTGAATCGAGTGAGCCAGCACGATATAGAACAGGTGAGATGGGACAGTCTGCTGAAAAGTACAGAATGTGTTTGATTACTACCGAGAGCAGTCTGGCTGTAGTTTTTCCACATTTAAACAAACTGGTAATACCATCAGGATATAACTTGAAATAGGATTAATGAAATGTTGCAAAACTTTTTAAAAAAAGTATTATTAATAAGCAGGCAGCAGTTGTGCTGCTCCACATGTATTTTCAAGTCTTAATATACAGGGTTAAATGAAAAATGAGCTAGACTTAAAAACAAAATAACAATTTTTCTTTTGTAAACCAGTCAAAGGGTATGTATTTTTAATAATCGCTTTCTCAAAACATCAGTAATCCTTGAAAGACTCACAGCTATAGGATTCCCAATTTTCTGTGATTCTATAACTGTTTACTGCAGGTCAGCTGCAGCTCAGCTGTAGAGAAATGAGATTGACAAGGGTAACAAACTGAGGAGACTATAAAATGTGAACGCTAGCAAAGAAATTATTTCTGCTTACGTAGCAATTTAATAGTTTGTGTAATTTTGATGCAGAGGTGGCAGAAAAAAAATCACTTCTATTAATACATCCCACTGACAGTTCATTTATGGGCAGAAAAAAAACTGCTCAAAAACCTGTGCAGTCTCAAATACCTGTGTAAGATGTAGAAGTATAAGAAGAGATGCATGTGGTTTTTGTGATGACGCATCTGTCTTTTATTTTATCTGTTCCAGAGTAAAATATACAATAACATCTTGCTAAAATTCTTAGAATGTAATTAATTTTTTCAGGGATTGTTTACATATGTATTAAGGAAAAAAATGTTGTCTGTGCACATGAACTCTAACTCCCGAACAGTTCTTAAAGAACTAGGAAAATTTTGATTTGAAGAAGTATTTGTATGACTATAACTGAAGAAGCTGAATTATAAAAGACTGGTTAATTCCTAAAACACAAATTGAATTCCTAAAACTTTGAAAGTTTGTAAAGTGGTAATATTTAGATAACCTGTAAATGCTCTGAGTTACCCAAAAACTTCCACAGAAAGGTTATCCATAATATAATTTAGAGAGAAAAACACACAGGGAGAATGCAAATAGTACTTATTAGGGGAGTCAGAAAAAACAGACTTTTGAAAGTGGTTTAGAGAACAAATCATGGTAAAGGGCTGCCAGGTAGTTGATGATGGGCAAGCAGCCATTCCAGAAAGAGAAGATTTTTGTATTGATGACTGCAACAAATCTCTGTTTTCAGCTTCAGATTGAAGCCACGAACAGCTTTGGTGAATCTCTGCAGAAGAAGCTTCTGGACATCGAAGGGTTATATTCCAAGGTTCGGTCACGGTACACCTTTATTCAAGCTCTCGTTAGACGCATCCGTGGTCTCCTAAGGATATCAAGGACCTAAAAGACTCTGATGTATGTTGCTTGCCCCTTGAAGCAATGTTCTAGGGCAGGTCTTCTGGATCATCGGATTTTATACATCATACATTTTCTAAATAATGTCAAAAATATTTTGTTACTTCTTTTTTTTTTTTTTTTTCTTATCCCCGTGGATCACTTTTGTGTATTCTTTCCTACTGCTCCCACCTTGACAGGAAAAATAAAGGATTGTTTTTAACTGAGTTATGATTAATGTAAAATTTCAAGCAAGAAAGAATTCCAATGGAGGACTTAAAGGAAACAAAAGAAGTTCTGCAGCTGTGATGGTATTACACTTATGGATGCTTTCAGAGAAAACTAAAACATCTGCGTCTGTTTATGCTGTTCTGGCTTCACACACAGGTTTAATGAAAACAGGGGGGTTGAGTTTCAGCCTTTGCAGACTGTGATGGCTCTGACATGGATTCTGTATGAAAGGCGATCATTTTGCACCGTGAACTGCTTCATTCTGCTCTCTTTTTTCAGCTGACAGAAGTACAAGGTGCTTCTTTTTGGCCAAGTCTAGATAAGGAGGAAAAAAAACCCAATATGGTGAAAAGTCATGGGAGGGTGACTGCCCTAAGTTTGGTTTAGGTCTTGGGGGAGTAAAGTGTTCTGCGCTGTTCTTGCTGGAACAGGAGTATAAAGACAGAATAAAATGCATGAGGAGGAGGCCAACATGCTGGTGTGGTAGATTTGTTCTGTAGTTACAGGTTCTTCTCGTGAGAAATATTCCTATCTTCTTGTCTCTGATGTTTGGGTTTGGATTTTTTTTTTTAACATTACTGTAACCCTGATTATTGACATGAGATCTGTTAGATTTCTCTTATTACAGTCTGATCTTAAAGCCCAATTCTCTGTGCCTTGCAAATTCCCTCTCCCATGAGCTTTCATTGCCTAGTATTTCACGGGTTTTATGATTTATTTTTTTTATACTTACTCTCACGGGTTTTATGATTTATTTTTTTTATACTTACTCAGCTGCACAAACTAATTACATCATCTGCTATGCCGGGATGACGACAGCCCTGCGCTCAGATGATGGTTACCAGCTATTCCATGGGAGGAGCTAGATACATTGATGGTTGACGCAGTTGGACTTCGGTTCTCAACAGACTTTTTCTTCTGGGCTTCCACCATCTCGGTGAAAAGCGGGAAAGAACGCACGGGGTCCCTCGCTAAATACACGGATAGAACTTTGCCGTTCTGCTGCGTGGGAGGAACTCACAGCGTTTGGAAGGGGACACCGTTGGGGCGCGGGGCCGGTACCATCTTCTCACCGTGACTCCCCCCGGTGACGGTCCCTC
>JAHREE010000309.1:0-70760 GCA_033628505.1 Tringa tobata | reverse complement strand
CTCCCGGCGGTGGGGAGGGGGGCTGAGGGCCGGGCCGGGCCGCGGGGGCGGTTGGTGCCCACCTGCTGGTGCCCGGGGCTCGTAAGGCGGAGCGGGCCCGGTGCCCGGGGCGGTGTGGGCCGCCGGGGGGTGCGGCTGCCGTTCGGGGCAGCGTTTCCAGCGGTTCCGTGTTCCTCTGCCGTGGGCAATGGTGGGAGCAGCGCGGCGGGAGCCTTTGGTCAGAGATCGTAACGCTTTTGTGCTCCTGAGACATGGCTAAATTAAGCTGTGGTGCAGGTACGTAATAGGTTGCTAATAAGGAATTAATTATGCAAAGAGGTTTTGTAGAATAGTAAATAGAGGGAATAGTAAGAAGCCCTGAATCTAGGGGTTAAGTGATTAACATACATCTGGCCTATTACAGGTGGTATTTGAGCACTATTTTAGTGTGGGGAAAAGCATATCAGAATATAAAAGGAGGGAAGGAGAGGTGTTTGGCAGTAAGCAGCGTTCACAGAGTCATAGAATGGTTTGGGTTGGAACCAACTCTAACCATTCTGTGATTTTATGATCGTCGAGTTCCAACCCCCCTGCCAGGGGCAGGGACACCTCCCACCAGACCAGGTTGCTCAAAGCCCCATCCAGCCCTGTTATGAACACCTCCAGGGATGGGGCATCCACAGCTTCTCTGGGCAACCTGAGTTACTGACTGAAAGAGTTCTCATCTCTTAGGCCTCCACTTGAAATGTTTCTATGGAAGTACCTTTAGCAGCTCGGTTCTGTTAAGGTTATTTGCCTGTCTCAAAGTAAACAGTGCCTTGCACAGCACTAGGCAAAGTGGCAACAGATGGTCCCTTCCACCTTCCCTTTGTTTTCCAGGTCTGTAGCGTGCAGGGCTTCTGTGATGGGATGGGCTTAGAAGAAGTAAAGCAACCTGTTATCAGTTTGAATTCCTTCTTAATGCATAAGCACGCAGCTCGCTGCGCCCTCCTTTCCCTGGAAAGGCATCACAGATGTCTAGAAAGGCGAACATAGGGAATAATTTTTATCAGAACCTCTTTCCATAAGATTCGGGTTGCAATCCTCCTCTAATTTATCTCCTCTTTGATATACTTATTAAATGTGATTGTAGCTTGTTTGGTGTTTCGCTGTCTTTTACAGGGTTTAGGTGGTAAAAATAATCAGAAAATATGTCATTGTTAGTGGCTTAGAACATTAGTATTGTTTCTACACTTAAACATCTAATTGCCATAAATTAGATATTAGCCCAGCCACAAGTACTTCTACATGCATTTAAAGAATAAGCGAGATGTTAGGGCAAGCCAGTTTTGGAAAATAGAAAAAAAAAAACAACCCAGTGCATTTAAAATCAGTTTCTAGATTTGTCTGTAGTATTAATGTACTTAATTTAGCGCAGCTTCATAGTTTGTAATGGACCGTGATTTAATGTGTACCTACTGATACTTCAGTTTAAGAAAAAAGTGAATGGTCCTGCAGGAGACCATAAACATCAGAAAGAATTCTTTCAGGCCTCAGCATGTCTCTTGCATTAAAAAGATAGTCTGAAAAGAATTTGGCTTAGATTTTGGCAAATGAGAGAAAGGGGAAGAAAAAGATCCTAACCACAATGCGGAAACTTGACGGTGCTGCAACGTGATTTTGCTTGGTTGAGGTACCATAAAATAGCAGCATAAACCCAGGCAAATATAATGTGGTTGAGCACACAGGTGTCTGGGTGACAACCTGAGATCTCACTGGAGAAAAGAAACGTATTGCTGCTCAGTAAGAAATGAGATCAGTCTGTCTGTTCTTTCCATATTCATTGCTCACTGACACTGAAATATCTTTCTGTTCTGGTTTTTGCAGGGGGCTTTTTCTCCACCATCTTTTCCAGCTTGTTTGGAACTCGAGAGATGAGGATTCTCATCCTGGGACTGGACGGAGCCGGAAAAACAACCATTCTCTACAGGCTACAAGTTGGAGAAGTTGTTACCACCATTCCCAGTAAGTGATCCGTCCCTTAGTGAAAACAGCCGATTTACCTGTAGCTCTAACACATAAGCTCTGTCAGCTGAACTTGTTACACACTTCCTTCATAAACAAAAGGGCCTTATGTTGTGGGAGCCTTGCACTGTTGTATTTAAGAAGTACACATAATGGAATATTTTATGCTGCCCTGCTGAATGTAAAAAGTATTTGACCTTAAGATGGTTATCTTGATTTGGCAGGCTTTTCTTGATAGGTAAATATTCAGTAAATGGTAACTGTTGACTGTCTTAAGTATTTTGTCTCCAAATATAGGCATGACATGAATTCTAGAGGTCGTTATTATTGTAAAACAAAAGAAATGTACGTAGGACCATGTCAGTGAATCCTACCTATTTAATTTTTTTTTTTTTACAAGGGTCAGTTTGTTGTATAAACACTTCTGATTAACACAGAGAAGAAATTGTAATAGTTTAGTGTTACATTACGTAGAAAGTGTAACAAAACTCACTGGGAGATCTGGAAAGAGACAAATCCTTTTGCCCTCAAGTTTTGCTTATTTCAGCCTCCATAAATTTTAGGCAATCTGCGTCTATCGTTCACTCCCATGTTGTGTTTCTCTGGGCTGGCAGGAAAAGGAATGACATACGTAATGTGATGTGACCTCATTGCTGTCTTCCAGATACCACAGTGTCAGCTCTTCTGCTGAGAAATTGGTTCTGCTCTGGTTGTAGGAGTGCACAGACGAAGGACACGTTTCTTAGTGTTTTATTGCAGTCAGTTGTGTAGTCAGTTATCAAAACAGGCCATTCCTTTAGCCCTTTTTCTGTTTCTTCTGGTGATTTCAGGCATCCTTCTGTTTATTTTTAACAACCTTAGAATTTGTTACAAATCTCTACAGTATGTTTACAATGTGCTTTTATTGTTCAGAGAAAAAAATTACCGCATTATTTTGAGCCATAAACGTTTGCTGGGGTAACTTCCCAAAGGGTGTGAACTTCATTGTGTAGCTACTGAGAATTTTCAGGCCTGAAAATGTTAAACTAAGTGCTGCAGTGTTCTTCAGAAAAATAAAGAAAAATCACTAACTGTGAAATTGTTTAACTTCGTTTCAGCTATTGGCTTCAATGTTGAGACAGTGACATACAAGAATCTGAAATTTCAAGTTTGGGACTTGGGAGGACAGACAAGCATAAGGTAATAGATCTCTTAAAATCAAAAGATGTAATTAAATTTCTCTAAAAAGTGCTAAGTTCTTGGAATTCTCATAGCTGGTACTTCTGAAAATTGGTTCTTTTAAGCTTTAAAAACAGCCTGTTGTCACCTGATACAATTCAGCTATTAAAACGCTGGAAAACTTTTGCTTTGAAAAACAAGTTTACTTGTGCAGTAGGGAGTTGTGTAGCATTCTGAGAAAGTGAGTGCTGCAAACCCCAAAAGATACTGAAATGTTCTTAAGCGTGCAAAGCTAGGAAGTTGAATTTAGGTATAGATGATGATTTTTTACAGTGGGATTTACAAGTTTTGTAACGAGTCATCGTATGCACAGTTGAAGTGATCTCTTCCGTACCCCTGTGTGATCTCTTCGTGATGCCATTTTGAATGCCAGTAGTAAGGTGCAGGTTCCTCCCCTTTTTAGTTTCAGTAAGATAATTCTGAAAAAGGTGATTTGTTTTGATCCTTGTTAATTATTTGCCTGTATGAAACAGTTATTTAAGATTTCCCTCTTTATCCTTCTTTGGTGACTGTAATGATTACCTATGGCAGAAGCTTGTGTGTTTAAACTTTCTTTGCTCCCATCCTTCATGGACCTTATGGACCTGATGTCGTGCAGGCTGATTCCCAAATAAATCTGTCCTCAGCACTTCTGTCCTTTCCCTGTTTTCGAGCTGCTTGCTTTTTTTTAATTTTTCTTTTTTTTTTTTTGTTGCCATTGAGACTATTTGTACTGTTTGTTCCTTTTTGTAGCTACTTGCTATCTTCTACTTCCTTCCTGGGGCCTTTAACCCCAGAGGCAGTTTTTACTTCCTCTGGGTAATCTGCTTTTCATTATCTGGCTAAAAAGCACTGCAAAAAATGCAAATCATATGACTGGAACTTCTCTTTCTCCTGCAGGCCGTATTGGCGGTGTTACTACTCAAACACAGATGCAGTCATTTATGTAGTGGACAGCTGTGATCGAGACAGAATCGGCACTTCAAAATCAGAGCTTGTTGCTATGTTAGAGGTAAGAAAACGAGGACAATGAGTAGAACAGTAGAACAGAAATTGAGAAATTAAAACTTTTTTTTTTTTTTTTGAGCAAATGTGAAATTTGAGTGAATCAAGTGAAGCTCAACTTCAGCCCTCACAATAGGCCCGTGCAACGCTTCTGACTGAAAAGCACTAAATAAATAGGCTGCAGGTTTTCATTTCGTGCAGCGTTGGCTGGGCAGTGAGTTAGTTACATGTAGCCTTTTGGTCGTATGAAAATTTATTTGTCTGCAGGGACTTCAGTGGTGGCAAAATCAGGAGCTGAAAGATTAACAGTAATTAGCATCCTACTGTGTTTTGAAGCTGTAGAACATAATGTAGAACAGGGTAATATAACTAAGAAGAGGAGTTGAGCAAAATGCCTGTCTTTTTTTTTTTTTTTCCAAAATTCCTTCAAGCTTTTTGATATGTCTTCCTAAATCCAAGTACCAGCTTGTTTCATAATGTAAAAGGCATCACCTGCCGTGTGTGAAATTGTTCCTATTGTGGTATCATGCTGGGAGCACCTGGAATTGAAAGTAAATACTGTTCTTTCACTGAAGAATTTTCTAAAGACCAAACATCAGCAAACTGACAATCATGAAGGTTGCTGAAGTTGCTTTTCATTCTATGGGTTTTCTCTGCTTAAATAAATTCAGTGAAAGTCTCTGCAACAACTTGATCCACTCCCCTTTTGTTTGTTTTTTTTTTTTTTTTTAGGAAGAAGAGCTGAAGAAGGCCATTTTGGTGGTGTTTGCGAATAAGCAGGACATGGAGCAGGCCATGACTCCCACAGAAATGGCAAATGCACTTGGCTTACCCGCTTTGAAGGACCGAAAGTGGCAGATATTCAAAACCTCTGCAACTAAGGGCACCGGGCTTGATGAAGCAATGGAATGGTGAGTAACAGTCTAATTGTGGGAGCCTTATTAGAGAAAGAGCTTTTACCGTTTTGTTTTTGGAGACTGGATCTGTGGAATGTCTGTCTGACGCAACAAAGAGTTCACGTTAGAAGAAAGAGCAGGTTTGTCCTCGAAGTGTCTCAACAGAATTGAAATACCTCTTCAGTAAATGGACTTAATCTTTTTCCTAGGTTGGTGGAGGCCCTGAAGAGCAGGCAGTGATACAAAGCGACCACTGCGAAGACGTTTCAGCTTTATCCAACATCCCTCTTTCTGCAGTCAAGTATTTCCAGGCCACAAATACTTGTAAATAGGGACAGATTTGAGTTTGATTCCTATAACGTGGATGCCTGTCTCAAATTGTTAAACTGAACCAAGTGAACGTCTGTGTACATTGCAATATTCCATTTCTTTCTCTCTGTTTAAAGGATGTACTTATGTTAATTTGTATGAAAGTCTTACTGGCTGGCAAAGGTTTTTTTGGTGCCCTATCCTCCTTTGGTGGTTTTAAGTGGCTACTATATTTGTGTAATTAAAACACTAATAAAATCTGGAACTGTCAGCTGTACCCATAGGCGTGCTGCTTCCTTACAGAAACAAGCCCAGCTGCTGCCAGTTCTAACAGCCACGTAGCTGAACATTTAAAGAGGTTTCCTTAAGCTGATGTGGCCAGTTCTGGGCTCCCCAATTCAAGAAGGACAGGGAACTGCTGGAGAGGGTACAGCAAAGGGCTACAAAGATGATTAGGGGACTAGAAGATCTCTTACGAGGAGAGGCTGAGGGACTTGGGTCTCTTTAATCTGGAGAAGACTGAGGATCTGATCAACGCCTATAAATACTTAAACAGTAGGTGTCAAGAGGAAGGGGCCAGTCTTTTTTCAGTGGACCCCGGTGACAGGAGAAGAGGAAATGGGCACAAACTTGAACATAAGAAGTTCCATCTAAACATGAGGAGGAACTTCTTCCCTTTGAGGGTGGCAGAGCACTGGAACAGGCTGCCCAAAGAGGTGATAGTCTCTGTCTCCGGAGATGTTCAAAACCCACCTGGACATGTTCCTGTGCAACCTGCTCTAGGTGGACCTGTTCTGGCAGGGGGGCTGGACTAGATGATCTCCAGAGGTCCCTTCCAGCCCCATATAATTCTGTGATTCTTTGATGGTGTTATACTTCAGAATCCTTCAGTGCAGATACGCTGTTAGAACAAAGTACAGCAACAGAGCTAAATACTGTACCTCCAGCAGTGGTTTTCTGAAAGGAAAATAAAAGTCTTTAGTAGCCATCTACTGCCCTGATGGGCCAGGGCCATAATTTGAATTTAACTTAACTAACTTTCACCTGCATGAGCTGTCATTCCTATACTCTCAGCTTAGCCAGAAATGGCAGTTCAGTTGCTCAGTAGTGCTGCAGAAACCAAAAGACAAATCAAAGGCAGGAGGCAGATTGTTTTCCCTCCAGGAGCTACGATATTCACAGTCATCACGTAAGCCATCTTTTAAAAATGAAGTAAAATTTAATATAAAAAATCATGGTGGTTGTCCATTCATCTGTACGTGCTCTGGTAAAATATACAGGTTTGGAAAAAAATTCAAAAACTTTTCTTTAAGATCCTAGATGAAAAACAGGGCATGAAAAAAATACTAATAAATACAATTACAATATGTAAATACTTTTTAGTTCTTTAGCTTGAAATTACTTTTTATAAATTAATCCTCTGGGAAGGAAAAGCCTTTTCACTCCACCATTGCTAAATCTTTCAGTGAATGACTTCGAGGTCTCTTGGCCTTGTAGGCAGGACGCAGGAATTCTATTTTTCTCTTCCTCGTTTCTGCTTTATTCTTGTGTCTCTTCAGCTTCCTCCGTGCAGCAATGTCAGGGTTCGCTACAGTCTGGTGAAAAAAAATACATTTTTTTGTTTAGTTACAATTAACAACTGTCCCTGTCGACATCAGGTACTTCCTAAGAAAGCGGTGACTGGTGAGACAACAAAGCAGGGGCTTTCTCAGCTCCTCAAAACCAAGGGAATTCTGGCTGCTCTGCCCAGTTTTCCACTGCTCTTCAGGTCAGCGGGAAAGCACAGCATCCCTGCTGCCCAAGAACTTGCCCTTTAACACCTGATCTTCAACAGCTTCTTGTGAAGGTTCAGAAATGAAACAAGGAAAACTGTCCCAATTTGGGAAGAAGTTTCTCCTCAAACTCACCTTCCCGGTCAGGTCTCAAGCCTTTAGAGAAACCCTGTTTCTTTTTTCCAGAGAAGAGAAAGCAGAATCTTACCTGCAAAGCCCTTTGCTTTTTCCTCATTGCTCTTTTCTGATTGGCCTGTTTCTGCACAGAAGAAAAGGCAAGTGAAAAAGCCTCCAGTCCAACCAGCTTCTTGAGCAGTTCTATGATTTCTTGGGAAAGGTTCTTCAGTGTTGGATCTAATAAAACAAACAAAATTAACTTCCTTAATCTTTTGAGCACATGGAATGAAAGCAATAAGCCCTTTCTTTACTAAGGGACAACTGGACCAATTCATCTTGCTCAACAGATTGTAGAGACCAGAGCAAAGGTGCTTGTGAAACCTGCTGGTTCTTCACCAGCCTTCCCAGAAGACCGCTAGTGCCACTTCAAACAGGCAAACAAAACCAAATAATGCTCCTGAGAAGCAAAAGGGTTTTTTTTCAGAAGGATAATGGTTATTAAAAGTGGTTTCCTGTATATAGCCACCAGGGCTCTTCTGGAAGAGGCTTTATTGGAAATAGAGACGATTCCACCTTGTCAGTCAGCATCTCCTCTGTCCGGTACACACAATAATGACTGGCTTAATGGTTGGGATGACTAGTTAGTTACAATATATTAACTACAATCACCGAAAGAAAAGATACTGGGGAGGAAAAAAAGGCTACAAAGAGATGCTAAGGGAAAGCAGGGTAAATGTTTCTCTCAGTCTTCCAACAGATCCCTCTTCCAAGTGCTTGTACAGCCTCCAGAGAAGCTTGTGTAAGCTGCTTGCCTCCACAGCCTCCTTCAGTGACATTCCCTGGGTCTACACCCCCTATCACATGAAAAAACAGCTCTGCAGTTCTTCTGAAACATCATTTGAAGGCCACTGGCTCTTGTGCTGGCAGAGAAAGCAGAAAGTTGATCTCTATCCACTCCCAATACTGTCAATCTCTACCGTATCTTTTCCAAGGCTTTTACTTGCTCAGGTAAAGAAAGCACAGGTAGCCGAGGCAGCTGTTCCTTACCTAGAGCACTGTCACTGCCCTCCTCCAAGTTATTTCCATTCCTGTGTAACCTTTCCGAGATGTGGGGACCCAGTGCCATGTAATGGATTTTCACGGCATATACAAACCCCAGATTTAGGGTAATGGAACTCTTTTTTGGTTTGTTGTCTGTTTTCGCTTGACTTAACACATTTCTATGAACTCTCTTAACACCAGTGTCTTTCTTAAGCCAAGAGTCTCTCCTGTTAAACAGGAAGCCGTTTTGTCTTTCCTCCACCAGGTACAACTTCTTAAGATCTTTTTAAACAAACACGGATGTTAAAGAAGGAACAAGTGGTGCTGCTCAGGTAGTGTCTGGCAGGACAGAGCAACCTGGCCTCCTTCAGGAGGAAGGGAGAAGTTCTGTGCACACTCCCCTAGGTGCCCAGAGGCCTGCCCGCCCCACGCTGCCAGCAGCTCTCGTCCCCTGCCTGCAAACCTTACTTTCTTTCAGTCACCACGCACACACTAAAAGTAATTTTCTCTATTTTAGAAGGGAGAACTTAGGGAAAACATCAAGCAACCACCAAAGAGGAGACTCCCAACTTGTGCAGTCCCTTACTCTACAGCAACAAGAGCTGCCATAAAACACACCCTGTTTTACATTGCTATTGACCACAGGGCACGGGATCTTTATGCCCCCAAGCTTTTCAGCGGATCTAACAAGGCAATCCAAAAACATGGCACTTAGCAAAAGCCTTGTTCTGGCTTCCTTAACACCCACTCTCTTGCCCTCCTCAGCAAGGACTCCCATCAATCCTGCCACCACGAGTCCACCACCCTTCATTACTACACTTTTTCCACTACATCACACGCTCAAGCTTTCCCCGTTTCCACACAGGAGCCTGCCTAACTTTAGTCCACTCTTTTTTCTTTGTCAACATAGAGATTTTTGTTTCAGCTGTTAAACACTCTCCTCCTCTCCTGGTTTGACTGCAAGTTGGTGAAATTCACTGATTACAGCATCTGTGCCTCAACAGACAGGAGGAGTGACAGGCAGTGATTTGTGCCGTGGCAGAGCTCTGACACACTTTCCTTTCTTTGTGAGGGAAATCCCTTACCTTGCTCTGCGTAGGTGCTGTTCAGCTCCCTGTAGAGCGGGGTGAGGATCGTTGGAAGATACGGCTTGATCCTGTCTTTCCCCAGATCCACTGAGATGGCTCCCAGGAACTTAAAGATGCAGCTTCTCTGAAAAGGAGCATGTGGGACACGAAGTAAGGAAGGTTGGAAGGGAACTGCCTTGGCTGCACTGCCCCCAGAGTGCTGTGCATCACTCTTCAGCGTCCAAAGCCCTGTTTCAGACACCCCAGTCAGAAACTCACTGCTGTTACAAGGTCTTACTGCAGCCAAGTAGAGCCTTTAGATGAGACACCACCACCCCATGGGATCTGTAATCCCGTTGAGCTGTGACTTCACTGGGTTGGCAGCCGTTAACACTCTGAACAACAGGCTTGTTCTCGCTGTCCCATACTGAGGCAGCTGAAGACATGAAAGCTCAACCTCTCTAAGTCCGCACCACGGGGAACCACAGCACTTTTCCTGACGCTTTCCCACACCCTCCCCTTCTTCTAGCAAGTGACTCCCCACTGCCATTCCCCTGCCTGCATAAACCCAGCACTCTTGGGCTTTCAAAGGCAGGGCTGTCCCTTCAGCTTGGTGCCTTTGGCCTTCCCACCCCTTCACCACCCCACACGAGGGCTTGAAGCAACAGCAAGGAGCAGCAGACTGGCACGAGCCTTTCCTGAGAATCCCAAACTGAAATGCTTGTTGTTTCTTTGGCACCTACTAACCCCTGCTTCAGGACCAGCTCCCAGCACCCTCTAAACTCTGCAATGGGGACAGGCTGAGGGAGCTGGGGTTGTTCAGCCTGGAGAAGAGGAGGCTCCGGGGAGACCTAATAGCGGCCTTCCAGTACCTGAGGGGGGCCTACAGGAAGGCTGGGGAGAATCTGTTTACAAAGGTCTGCAGTGACAGGACGAGGGGCAATGGCTTTAAGCTGGAGAAGAGCAGGTTTAGATTGGATATTAGGAACAAGTTATTTACTATGAGGGTGGCGGAACGCTGGAACAAGTTGCCCAGGGAGGTGGTTGAGGCCCCTTCCTTGGAGATATTCAAGGTGAGGCTCGACGAGGCCCTGGGTAACCTGGTCTAGTTGGGGGTGTCCCTGCTCACTGCAGGGAGGTCAGACTAGATGACTTTTGGAGGTCTCCTCGGGCCCGGACCATCCTATGATTCTATGAAACTGGTATCCTGGAAGCAACGAGCCAGAGCAACACTCTCCTGTGCAAGTGCCCACCACATCAAAAGCAGTTGGTCTAACCCTGTTCTTACCTTTAAGGGGACCTTTGGGGAATATGCTGCTTCGCGCTTTGCCATGAGGGAGAGCTTCTTCATTAACCACAGCAATGTGGCTGGCTGGCCTTTCTCTTCTGTGTCCTCTCTTTCTCCCTCTCCTTGAGCAGCAATGTCTTTCTCTTCATCTTCTGAGGCCTCCTGCTCTTCCACTTCACAACCGAGTTCTCCTTCGGCCTCTTTACCTTCTTCTGAGGCAGGGACTAGCAAGTAAACAACTTTTGCCACAAAAAGCAAATTCTTTATAACCTAAAGTGTAAAAAAGAGTAGTCAGTCACTGTGGGTTCCCCCAGTGTCAGCACCAGCCGTGCTCAGGGCTAGATCCAAAAGAGGAACTGGCCAACCCAGGAGGCTCTAACAGGTTCATCCCCTGCATGTTGGTCCTAAGAGGAAGACCCACTTCAGTATCCTGTAGCTTGGGAGAATCTTTCTCTGTGAGCGACCATGCTGTTTAGGCTTCAGCACCCTCTAAGGGAGGGCTGCTGCTTTTGCCTTCCCCACCTCTAGCAGCCCCTGGCTCTCCACAAGGAAATCTCTGACCAGGTTGAGATAACCTTCAAGCAACAGCATAAAACTGGACTAAATGCTCCCAAGCAAACAGCCAGGGCTCCAGCGCAGCTGCAGGGAACTAACTCGAGACACCTGGATGCCTGCTCCAGGATCTGGCTCTTCAGCCTGCTCCAGTCTGGGCTGCAGGGTCAGACCCTCCCTGACAGAAGAGAGCCCAGTCCTGCCCCACATGGTGCCTCCCCTTCTGTCCTTGCCACCCCTCAAGCCCTTCCAGCCCTGACACCACAAAGGGGGACTTCTCTGGGCTCCTCTGAGATATGTACCTGCTCAGATGCCCTCAGCACAGAGCAGCTGCCCCAGGCCACCACCAGCCAGCAGTACTGCTGTCCCAACTGGCATAACACTCCCTCATGGCCCAAGGCCTGCTCCGTGCCCTCCTGCAGCCCCAGACCCACTCCCGCTCTTACCTGTTCTCCCAGAGACACGTCCAGGAACTTGGACTGCAGCTGATGGCAGAATGCAAACACGAGTTCCTTCATCTGGGGAGAGGAAAAAGGAAAAGGAAATTACTCCATGAAAGGGAGCCAGTAGCAGACACCAAAAGCAGTGTTTTGCAGTCAAAGGCGGTTCTGAGGGGAGGCTAAAGGATTGGCTCAGCACAACTTCTGCCTGCATCTTGCAGCCTAGAGGGGAATCTTTGTGCTGCTAAGAATAAAACCCCAGAGAAGCCCCCTCCCGGCAGCAGAGACACCTCCTCAAATGCTTTAAGGATCAGGATTAGGCAGCAGACACACCAAACTATAACACTGTTCTTATGTCCCAGCCAGGGAATGGACATGGGCAGGGGGGAGGAGTAGTACAGACATCCTTACCTTTTTGTCCAGTTGAGCAGTCAAGAAGACTGTGGAAGCTGACAGCTCTACTGACACTTTTTTCCTCTTCCCTGCCTTTCTTTCCCTCCACTTGTTGACAAGCTCTTCTGGCTTGTAAGATGCAAACAACAAGCCAAAGATCTCAGTAGCTGTCAGCCAGACCCAGCTGTGAGGATACCACAGGTGAGACTGGATATGACCTGGGGGAAAGAAAACCAGTTTCAGCACAGGAGCTGGTTCCAGTGGGAGCCGAAAAAGAACCAGGTCCCTCCAAGAATTACCACAATAAAAAGGTGAAGGAAATTAACTGTGCTCATCTATCTGCTCAGAACATAATCAAAGACTTCCTAGCAACTCTATCCAGCCAAAGCAGAGAGTGGCAAAAAGCTAGAAGTAGCCAAATGTCCTCATGGTGACCAGGCATTCTCAAATGCATCCACAGGACTTCCAAACATCCAAAGACGGGGCCAATTGATGGAAAGTGATGACAACTGGGCAGGAAAATTGGGCACGGCAAAAAGAAAGACACCTGTTCTGGTCCTGGCCAACAAACTGTGTTTCTGCAGCAACTATGGTCCCTCAGGGACTCAGTGCCACAGCTCATCTGCCCATGATATCTGGGGACTGGCTGCTGTGAGTCGGGTGAGCAGGCCCTGCTGCAGAGGGTCAGATCGAACCCCCGGATGGAGGCTGAGGAGGCTTCAGAGGAGAGATGGAGTTGCCCTCTTGCCTCACTTCTGCCCAAGCTGCACATCACCGAGCAATCCAGAATTTACAAGGGTTATCTCACCAAAGGCACCTGGGCAGACCGAACTCTTCGAAGACATTAACCAGCCAGATCCAGGCCTTCCAACAGCAGCAAATGAAGCGATTAAAACCAAAGCAACAAAATGCCAATAAGCCAGCCTGACACTGTACAATCTCACTCATAGGGAAATTGCTGGAATCAAATAACCTCCAGGCCTTAACATCCTGGCAGACACACAGTATTTACAGCACTGTTACCATGTGTCATCGCTTGCTGGCTGGTATGTATGATCTCATCAAGAAAATCTCATCTTCTCAGGAGAACGGGAGGTTTTCACCCAAGAGGATGTAATTATGGTCAAACGTGTAATAGTTTGCAACTTTTAGCTCTTGGGATATTAGAAAATACTTCCCAGCAACTGAAACAGAGGGTGTGTTGTTTTCATCAATGATGTAACCTTTTCCATTAACATCTTCTCTTTCACTGCCCAGTAACTGTGATGTAGTTTGTAACATGAAAACCTTGTACAACAAAGTTCAGCTGTTTATATTAGCAGCCTCCCAGTACCTAAAGGGAGCCTACAAGAAAGATGGGGAGGGACTCTTTATCAGGTAGTGTAGTGATAGGATGAGGGGTTACAGTTTTAAACTGAAAGACGGAAGATTTAGATCAGATATTAGGAAGAAATTCTTTACTGTGAGGGTGGTGAGACACTGGAACAGGTTGCCCAGATAAGCTGTGGATGCCTCATCCCTGGAAGTGTTCAAGGCCAGGCTGGGTGGGGCTTTGAGCAACCTGGTCTAGTGGAAGGTGTCCCTGCCCGTGGCAGGGGGTTGGAACAAGATGATTTTGAAGGTCCCTTCCAACTTGAACCGTTCTGTGACTCTATGATATTAGGGTGTGACAAACCACATGACACACAAAGAATTATCTTTGTAACTCAGCCGTAACAATTCTTGATACTTACCCCAGATATTGCTCACAATATCACCGTTCTTGGTTAACTGAATCAAGTTGCACTCTGTGATTAGCTTTGTCACCAGCACAAGAAAGCTGAATAGCAGCCTATCTGCAGCCTTCTCCTCCTCTTCTTCGGTTATCTAATAAAATCAGCAAGTCAAAAAAGATGCATATGAGAACCTGAAGACAGTGCTTATTTACCCCACTAGATACCTTTCGGATCAAGCCTCCAAAGAAACAGAAGACTGACTCGTACCCATTTCCCAAAATAAACAGAAGAGAAGCAGCTCGACTAAAGTATTTCTTCTGGAGACTGATCCTCCACAAGAGAGATTATTACTACAAGCATTCCGGGTTTTCTATACAGATGTTACTGGAACAAACTCTTGGGTTTCTAAATGCAAGCAATTACACAGTGTACATCATTTGTGTCAATAGATGTATTTGTGCACAATTTGATTCTCGTTATTAGAGCCAAGCTGAGCTCAGATTTGCCTGTGTCACCTGGGAAGCCCCACGTTGTTATGACAACACTGTGTGCACCATGTTTTACTAAATTGCCTTCAGGTCCTCACCCCCCTGCAACCACCAGCTGCCTTGATATAACTAGTCAGTGCTTCACCTACATGTGGCAGCACAGGGGGTGATTATACTGAATTTCTCCTCACTGCAGGTATTTTATTTTCATCTCTTGCCAATTTACAAACCCTGAGGCTCTCTTCTCTTGTTCAGCATGTTCCCCTCGCACATTTGTAACACTCGTGACTGCTCCCCAGGCACAGTGACTGAGATCCCTTTGGGATTATCACACACCAAGCAGAATCTGAGGCAGCCTCGTTATTCTGAGTTAACGGAACTCCTTTGAAAATTAAAGCTGTAGGTAACACTGAACAAAGCAGACGGTCCCAATTGATGCTTTCCTGACTCCTCCACATTTACACAAATCTCTGCAGCAAGCAGACACGTTTCCCAGTTAAAAGGATGTTTCCAGTGTGGTCATCAGGTTGTTTTCCAACTAAACAGATTCTAACCCATCCCAGTGCTACCTGTGCACCCTGCCATTCCTTCTCATGGTGGCTTTTATAACTCCACTTTAAACAAAAAAAGCAGATGTCCCTCCTCTCCTGCCACCGCAGGAAAGACCAGAAGCAGGGAAAGCTACCTTGACATACATACTGCTGCATGCTGCCAACCCACCAAGTCACACAGGTAAAAACCAAAAGCCTGAGTTTCCAGGGCTGTCTCAAGAACCCCTTCCACCCACAGAGATCTTGATAAAGGCCTGGGCAAGGAGCAATATATCTGCAGGTTACACAGCACGGCTAAAGGCTCAGGCCAGGTAGCTTTGCAAAGTTCCTTTGCCCCTTGTATTGACACAGGATACCAAATTTGGCCTTACAAACAAAAAAATACAGTTCTAGGTCAGTGAGGTCTCCTTCAGAACAAATGTCTGTGTTTCCTGTCTTTCCTCAGTTCCAAATGGTAGGTCCAACAGTTAAATCTCTCCCACACTTCTTCTCTTTTTCCATTTTCTTAATTCTCCTTCCCCAAATTTCACACATGGGAAAAATTACTTACGTCTTCAAATTTAACGGGGTTGATTTCTTTTTCAATCAAGGTGAGGACAGCTTCAAGCCGCCGTTCAAACATTACTCCCTCCACTTCAACAAACAAACCGCATGCCTGGGCGGCCAGTCTCCTGTGTGAGCTCTGCCAACAGAAAGAGTAAGACCCCTGATTACCTCTTGATGATCAAATCCTCCAGCTCCCACATGCAGGAGTTGGCAGCAACTTCTACTTTTGCCTGTAGCAACAGCATCTTAACAGAAGCTGGTTTTCAGAGTACTATTGAGAAGGAGCTGCTGCCAGCTAGGCACAAAACCGACTGGCAGCACAAGTTGTCCCTGGAAATACACACCCTAAAACTGAATGGTGAAAGGCCTTTTCCAGCCTGGTTCCCAGCTGCAAAGCTCTGGGGCCCACTTTGCACTCTTGGATTCTTCACAACCTTAACAGGCAGCTCACAGCTATAAAGCAGAACTGAACATAATAGAGATGAAAAGGATGAAGTGTTGAAGAACACTTACTCTGCTAGTACAGAGGGACTGAACCTAAATCCAGTTTCAGAGTAGCTAAACACCCAGGCACCCGGATCGAAATGGGAGGCCTGGAAGTTGGCTGCAGTGCAGCTGGGAAGTCTGTAGGCTGACCTACAGTGGTAGCAGTTCCCTACATTTGTGCAGCTTTATGAAGCTATGCCATTTCTTGCTCTTCGGCACTGAGCACAGCTTTAAAGAGCCTTTACTCTAAGCTGACTCTTGCCCATACTCCTTTCCTAAAACTACTAAGTCAGGTACAACTAAACCCACCAATCCGCCTGGTATCTGCATTCTCTTATTTCCCTTATCAGCCCCCAGAGATCAGACAGGGCAGGTGAAAAGACAAAAGAATACCTTTTTGCTGTGAAACCACTCCGTGACCAGTGAAAACATCAGGTCTTGTTTTTCGCTGCTTATCTTACTGAGCAGAGATTTACACGTCAAGGCTGCCATCTTTTTGCATTTGGCAGAGTCATCATTTATCATCATCATACAGAGAGAAAGGAAGAACAGCCCGCAGTATTTGTGGAGGAGATCCTAGAAAGAAGCAACCATTAGTCAACCGCACATCCCCGAGGAGCTTCTGGCATTTAAAGGGGAAAAAGAGGGGTATTTGTTACACTGCAAATAAGAACAATGTCAGCTCTGAGCAGGGTCCGAAAGGATGGGACGATCCAGCTGTTGGAGCGTGCAGGGAGTATACCGGACTATACAGGAGTATACAGGAGCCCCAACCCTGCTCTGACTCGCTAACGTGTCCCTGGGACAGCAACATGAGCATCAAACCTTCGAGGGCATCTTCACGACCAACTCTCACTGAAACAGGCACAAGTGCCTCAGCACCGCAGCAATCAGTCCAAAGGCCCTTCTTTCAGAGAGAGCAGCTCTTTGCTACTTTACAGAGTTGCTGGGAGTGAAGCTGAGATACTAAACCTAATCAGGCAGTGGTGCAGCACAGCCTACTGTGCAGAATTTCTCTTCCTTCCTCCCAAAATCTTGCTTGATTGCGCTTCTCTCAGTCTCCTCACTGCTCAGTCAAGCTCCAGCTGCAGAGCTTTGAGGCACCTTAGCATTTTGTGTGTGTTATCCTGCACAGATGCAAGCTTATTTTTCAGCTTTCATTTTGATCCACCCCACTGAGAAGCCCTCCCTCTCCAGTCAGACCAACAAAATAGATATGGTACCTCACATACCAGTTCAGTCAACAACAACCCTTGTGAATGCTAAAAAAAAAACACAATGAGAAAACTCTAGAGTTCATTTTCTATTCATACCCCATTTTCCAAACTGATTGTGTTTCTTCCTGGCATAAATTACCATCAAGTTTATCCAAACTCCAGCTGACAGAGCTTTATTTTACTTGCAGACTGAGCATATTAGATAAAGAAGTACTGCAGACTTCCTAGCATGTCATTTCTCTTTTGGAGCAAAGCCAGGTTCTTTGGAGATAAATGAATGTTCTGCTCATGATAAGAGATAACAGGAACTACCAAGTGCTCCCAAAATAAAGTGCTCTGAAAATCCTGTTACTGCAAGCCACAGTAACTGCTTGATGCTTGGAACACCAAGGGGTGCTTGTTACCTTTGGGAACATGTCAAGGAGGTACGCAATCATCTCCAGCGCAGATTCCCTTCCAGTTTCATACTCATACCTGCGAGGAAATGATTAATGGTTAGGGCTGGGTTAATACTCTATAAAGTTGCTAACAATTTACAAGAACGACCAATGCAAGAAACACACAGGGATCTTTCTACAACAGCTACCAGACCTGGTCTGGTACTGGTACTATCAGACCTTGGTCTGATACTTAAGCAGCAGGCCCATCAGCTCCATCTCCCAGAGAATGGGCACAGAAAGACAAACAGATGAAAAAGGGCTCCACAGCACAGCACAGCTGCATTTGTGCTGTGATGCTGGGGAACACGATAAACTACTGTCACCTTGAGCAAGGGTTAGGTCATGCTCAGAAAGAGATTTCAGGCACACTGCTCCTGCTGAATTTGTGCAGTTGATCTCAACTGTGCCTGCAACTGCAGGTGAGACCATTGCGATGGGACAACAGTCATATAAATGCCCCTTCCCTTATTCCCTCTGGATTTTCCCGTTCACCTGGTTCACAACCAGTGGAGCTGGTTAACCACTGCGAAAACAACAGAACCTTTGCCTATAAAGAGATAAAATCCAAAGCCAGCTGTAAAACAGGGAAGGGAAATAGGGCTTGCTTCATCAAATAGCCCATCTCTGAAAAAGGAAAGTGTTTTAGAGGTAGGAAAATCAAGACTTCAGCCATATCCTCCTCTCCTCACAAACAGCCCTTTAGGTGGCCACTCAAGTCACATTTAAGCAACAAGGTTCTGTTCCGAGAGAGATGTTTGGAATATAAACTCACTCCAGTTGTGCGAGCATGAAATCCAAATTGGGTTTCAGCTTGTCACCAAGGGGATAGTCCAGGAGATATTTTAAGTAAATCTGAAAACAAAACAAAACAACGCAGAGGAATTACAAGAAACATTCAGGAAAGTTTCATAAGCTGTAAAAAGGTTATGGATGGAACAGCAAGTTTATGAGTATCATCCCTTTCTCCTGTGAAAGTTCCTGTTACACGAGAGGCCAATAACGGCTCTCAGTCTCCGTGCCTGGAACAGGATCTGCGGGCATTTGACAACTGCCAGATCAGTCTTTACAGTATTGCTCTGAATTGGGCAGGCTTCTCTTAACAGAGATTCTGCATCCTTCAAAATTCACCCTGTAACTATGGAAATGCAAGATTTGGTTACGCACAGCTCCTGCTACTCCTGTATCCAAATGCCTGATACGAAGCAAAAAATTCCATCTTTTGGTTGCTTTTAGCTTGGAAAGAAGGAGAAAGCAGTGGGAAGGAATCATGGATTTGTGGCAAGTTCTCTTCTGCTGGGATTCAGAAAAGGACAGGACTCTTAGTTACATGGGCCTAAAAGCCTCCAAAGGATGGACTGTGTCACAGCTGCTGAGCAGCTCTCTGAAGGCAAGCCATGGCAAGCAGTCTGCAATTCTGCTATGCGTCAGTCACAAGAACTAAAGCCAGTCAGGGAAAAAGGGGAACAAGGATTAGTAAAGAAGGGGAAACTGGGTTAGGAAGGGGAAACTGGGTTAGGGGTTCAGCAGGGCTAAGACCAGGCTGGATGGGGCTTTGAGGAACCTGGTCTAGTGGGAGATGTCCTTGCCCATGGCAGGGTTAAGGTCCCTTCTAACTCAAACCATTCTATGATTCTCTGACTGTGAGAGCTGGGATGGTCACACTAAGCCCCCCAGCCTGTTAGACTGCTGTAAGTAAAGCAAGATGAGAAACATTCCATTCTACTGACCTGTCTGCACTGGACTCGCACTGGCTCACTCTGACCTGTGATAGCCAGCTGGGCAACCTTCTGCAGCACATCATCAATTTCAGGCACAATCAGCTTCCTGGATAAAATAGCCTAAAAAGTGAAAGCACAGCTGGAGTCACATCATTTTGCTTGACAGTCTGACATGCAGTACCTGGGAATACACTGGTCTCAGGTGACTAGATTAACACTGACTTTTTCACATCTTCAAACATAGCTAGAACAGAGAGGAGAGGGAAAGGAGAGAGAAAGAAAAGAGAGAGAAAAAAGGTGGCTTACAAATCCGTATCTGTTTCTTTTGGAGGACACAGAATACCTGGTCTAATGATTAGGGCTGCCGAGTCTTTACCAAAAACTTCCTCAGACCCAAATACATCCTCATACGCATATGTATAAAACAGCCTCCCAAACAATTTAAAATAGTGACTACAAGTCAAACAGGAAAGCTTTGCTGTTCCCCACCCCTGCAAGAGAGCGCCTTAACAGCGTTCTGGGGCCTGCTCCTGATGTGGGATCGAGGAGCCTGTCACCACGAGGCAGAACCACTGCCATTCCAGTGGCTCACACACCCCATATGCCTACTGCACAGACATACCTTGAGAAGGCCAAAGGCAGTGGCTTGGCGCGATGAATCATAAATGTCCTCTTCAGCAAAGCCAAGCAATACTTGGAGCTGCTTGCTTGTTATCTGACTCTTGGCGTTCTTCACCAGTATGGTCACACACTAAAAAAAATCAAATTGCACATTGTCAATACAGATGCCGTGCCACAAAACATAAGGCCACGCCAAAGCCTGATTGTTTATACCATTTAGGTTTGAAAAGGCAAACTGCTGCTCTCTGAAACACGCAGCTAACACTGCTCTTGCCACATTTTGCTTTCAGCTGGCAATTCTGAGACAAAAACTGAAGACAAGCAAATGCACAAATTCAGACTAGTCCTCAAAATCTGTGAGGATGCTCACAGACATGATCCACGATGTGGGGACACAGCCAGGAAGAGAGGAAGATTCTTCTGGCACTGGCATTCAGCATGAATTACTCTAACTTTCCCTTATGACTATGAAGCTGAAATTAATTCAGCAAAGCATTTAGAAGACATCTACACTATACACTGAAAGAGTAGTTATCACTACTATTAGTTGTCTCCCTTGCCTCGCATCAGTTGCAAGGGTTTATTGCAATTAATCATGTTAAAAGCAAGCTATTCAAGTACAGAACTGTTGCCTCTCAAAAGACACAGTGGTAACAAGATACTACTATAAGGAAGAAAGAAGGCAAATATACTTTCATAAAAACACTCCTTCAAATCCAAGCTGTGCATTTTTGGGGAGTGACTTTCTCTAAGGTTTCACTTGGGAAAGAATCAACAAGGCCACATTTCCCTCACCACCTTGTGATCTCCAGACTGCCTCTCCAGGGACAGCTGCAGGACGAATCTGCCATTGGAAGAGTCTCATCCTACAGAGTTAATCCTAAAGTAGAAAAGGGCAGAGCTGGGTCTGACTTACTTTGAAACAGCTCACGACCAGGTGGAAATTCTGGCCTTTGGCTATTCCTGTCTTGGCAAATTCTTTCAGCAAGAGGAAAAGCTGCTTTATCAGTGGCTCCAGATTCGTACTGACAGAAGGCAAAGGGAACTTTAAAATCCATACCAAGGACTGCAGAGCACCAGTTATCACCTGTAAGAAAGAGCCAAATGACAGCATGTGGGTTCAAAGACACTGACAGAATATTTTTTCACTCCGTTACAGACAAGGTCAAGCTACCTGAAACTGTGGTAAAAAGGAATTAGCTAACAAAATCAACATCTTTCAAACCATTCGTATGTAATACAAAGGGTTTCTCAGTTCTAAAAGCATTATCTGCCACTCCCTAATCCTCTGACTTTGATTTTACCAGGTAAAGACATTAACACAGTGCTGATTCAGCAGGAACTCTTTCTGCAACAGAGATGCCTTCAAGGCATAGAAATTGCTCTGCCAAAACCCCGGGTCACCTGAAAGCTGTGCTTCAGGTACCTGATAGCGTATGAGGCCTGCCTTTCATTCCCGGCAAACTCAAGGATTAAGGCTCCTAGGCTCTCTCACACCCAAAGCTGCCCAAAAAGGAGGCCATCTATAGTGCCGGGAATAAAGACATAACTGCTTTCTTTTGATCCACCTCTAATGATAACACTACTCCCAGCGGCCACAGGACCTCATGAGCCTACGAAATCTTTGTACCAACATGCTCCAGGAGAGCTCGTCCATACTTGAACCTGCAGCACTAGGGGCAGAGCATTCAGTCCTCCATCAGCCACAATCCCTCCTCCCCCTTGGGACATCATATCCTCAAACAACTCAGTCTGCACACCTATGAAATCAGGTTTGATTCCGCATGGCTTTCTCTTCTCTTGCACATCAACTACAAGATGTGCAACTACATTTGTGGGAAGGACCCTTCTTAGTAGAACAGACAGACCAGACAGACTCCAGCTCAGAACTGTACCTTGACATCCATGGATTTCAGGCAGTCTATAAGCAGCTGAACAAAAGGGTCTAACATTTCCAAAGCATGCTCCTCAGAAGAATTTACTTTGGATCTCTTCAGGCTCATGTGCAGCAGCTGGTGTAGAAAGCACAAGACATTCATCTCAAAGTCAGGCTGGGACTCAAACAAGATCCCACCTTGTTTCAGGTTATAGCAGAATTTATACCATAGCCCATTCAAACATCTGACACAGGCTAAGCTCTTTTTATAGCTCTCTAAGAGGCACCACTAGAGTTACCACATACAAAATAAAGTTAAGGCTAGTGGCTGGGCTGTTAACACAATATATTCAGAATACCTTCCTTCAGATAATCTTAAAAATTTTGATTGCAAAGCTTTGTATCTGAGTAGATCCTTACCCGAAGCCCTGAATCAACCAAGATATACGTGTTAGTCCTGCTGCTGACACGTGCTTTCTGCCCTCCTCTCGTGGGGGTGGGCTGGAGCAGCAGGCAGCTCTCCGGTTGCAGCCGAGGATCCGGAGGAGGGGCAACTTTTTTTCTGAAAAGCAATGTATGGCAATGGAGAATATTCAGATTTCAACCCTCTGTAAAACCAGCTTGCTACTGAGAGTGATGAGAGCTGGACTGTGCTCAGCTGCTACCCACACAGGAAGCAAAAGCAGGTCACAGCCAGAAGGCAAGGAAATAAAACGACTTGAGAGCAGCATGACAGACAGGACCCTTTGACTTAAGAACAACGTCACTATTATGAAGGTAACAAATACATGCTGATTTGCATAACATCCCCACTTGTTTCTTCTCAGTGGACAGACAAAAGTTTGGTGGTTCCTTTCAGGAAATACACCTCCCACCACTGCTCACGGTGCATCATTTACTGGTATTTATTTCAGTTTCTGATGGTTGATAAAAACTGTCCCAAGAAGCTGGCAAAGAGCTGTCAGACTCTAGAGCAAGCCAGCCTACATAACGTAGGAAATGCACAACATCCAGATCCAGCTCTGAGCAGTGACACCACCAGACGGAGAGGAAACCTGATGGTTCTCCCCAACTTCTGCACAAGCACCGAAGTGATAAAGTGACAGCCCACAGTTTCTCTTGTTTCTGACCCCATGAAAATACCCTGGACCCCAAACACCTCTTACACGCCAGTTTGCAGCTTCCTCCTAACCACTGCCCCTTGTTCCTTCACTCAAACACCCAAATGCATATACCAGCTTACCAGATGGTGAAAAAGCCTTACTGAAGGCCCTGAGCACTTGCAAGAGCAGACTCCCATGAGTTCATGAAGTGATCACTCCCATTGCCAAGCTTTCTCCTTGCCCTCTGACTGCCCAAATAATTCACTCACGTTGAAAACAAAAGGCAAATGAAAGCAAGGAAAGCCTCATACATTTGATGAACTGGATTTGAGAGCTGCCATTTCTGCAAGAAAACCTCCCAACCGATAACAGACCATCCGGATAACATCCCGGAACTCACTTGGCTTTCTCAGTGAGCAGGGGCAAGTTTTCACTGATGAGACCGTGACTGAGGAGGAGGAGGGATTCTGCGTTCATGTCTGAATTGAAGATCAGCCCTGCCATGATGTGACGCAGTGCTTCATGCACCTTCCGGACTATCTTCAAGCTTGTGGTAGTCTCCAGAACCTGCAAAGGCACAACCATGAGAGTCATGAGGGCATTATGAGGGCAGTGATTTGTCACCTGTATTCAGAAATCATGGGAAAAGCCAGAGCAATTCCTCCCTCATCACCTGCTGCCTGAAGTCCCCAGTTCTCTACACGAACAGCATTCCATTGTCTCAACTCTGCCCCAACATCCCTCCCTTTCTGTCCCGCCTCTTCTCAGACTGCAGCCCATTCGCCTATCAACACACCAGGACACTTCAGACCTCCCGAGCCAACCAGGGCTCCATTTCTGCATGAGCTTGCCCTCAAAAAAGCGCATCTCTGAAAAGGCAATTATTGCACATGGACAGAGCCCAGACACATTTTGCTGACATTTCCTTCACGTGCAGAGAGCAGCCTTGCAGGACTTTGGACCTCCAAAGGAAACAGGAGCTGGCAGAGGGAGAGGGCACGGAGAACTCACAGTGGGATATTTTCTGTCTAACAGGGGTTGAAAGCTTCCTAGAATGCCATTCCATGTCCTGGACATGAATAGTAAAGTCTCATTTTATGAGCTGGGTACATACAGCTTTCCAAAAGAAAAAATGGGAAGTCAAAGCAGGATTATATAAGTAATTTCACTGTAGCCCCCAGGAGGGGGGCCTTCAGAGCATACAGAATTGAGAGTGCTCAGAGTCAAGAAAGACTCTGGCTGACTTTTCT
This sequence comes from Tringa tobata, assembly GCA_033628505.1. Classification (NCBI taxonomy): domain Eukaryota; kingdom Metazoa; phylum Chordata; class Aves; order Charadriiformes; family Scolopacidae; genus Tringa; species Tringa tobata. The sequence goes on along the minus strand of JAHREE010000309.1, from coordinate 46,689 downwards.
TACCTCTTTCAGTGGCAGAATAAGTTTCGTCACCTGGCCCTTTCCTATGAACTTTCCAAGAATTTCATAGGAATCGAAACTCTTGTTCTTGCGTGCTTCCATGACCTTGGAGACAATTCCCTTCACTTCCTTCTCTTCAGCTACATTCCCAAACAACTCTTGGTTGAAAATCTTTGGAAATCAGGCAAGAGAAGTGAATGAGAGGAGCAGAAAGAATTGCTATTCCTCCAATAGCAGCAGAACAACACTATTTTCCCCCCCTCCAGAAAAAAAAAAAAGATTCTCCAGGTTTCCCACAAATCATGTCTACCTTTCCTTTGTCAACATAAACACCCCAGTTTGAGCATATCAGATGAGGACGCTCTTCTCGCATCCCTCTGTGGTACTGTGATACAAGGAGTGGGACTGCAGTCAGACCAAGACATCCAAATACAATCCATCTGGGCAGCCAGCTCAGCTCCTGGGCTCTGTGGACTGTATTGACCAGATGTCTGCTGACTTGCTCAGCCATTTAGAATGCAGGGAAAAATAGTTAGGTATCTTAAACTGGAACCTATTCCCTCTCAGGATGCAGGGCTCAGGATACAGCCTCAGAGATACTTTGCTACTCTACAAAGGGTCTGATGACACCTCAGCATAAAACAGTCCCCTTCTTTTGCAGTACCCACACAACCAGTTCTGTTTGCCACGAAGTCCAAGATAATCTAAACAAAGCCTTCTCCTCCCAGAACCTGCCCCAAGCACTTCATGATACTCTTTCCTTCAATCATGAATAGTTTTTACCTCAATTAAGATATCCATGCAGGGGTCCAAATCACCAGCACTGAGCCTGGTAGCAAGGCCCTTCAGTAACAGGTTCACAGTGAAAGTCAGCACATGGAGCTAGGAAAAAAGAGCACAGATCATGTTTCCAAAGCCCTGCATAAACACTTTTAATAATACTGGATGAGGAGACTCCCATAGCAGAGAAATCACAACTCGCACACTGAACTTGAGCTCTTGTTATAGGAGTAATAAAAAAAACACCAGGAGGAAGAGAATCCATGTCCCGGCAGCAGGAAGAGGATACCTGTCCCTCCACACACTGGCAGGAGATCTGCAATCTCCTCTTTCCCCAATGCTCTTATTGATATTTTAATGCTGTGCTAACTGGTGCTAGAAACTCATGCTATTCCACTGTGGTAATTCACTCAGAAAATTAACCCCAACCACCGTAGAAAGACAAATTAATAGTCAGTGTCTTGGCTCTGGATCTAGGAAGCAAGAGTTCAATTACCATTATCACTTCATACTATCTGTTCACTCTCTGTGGCAACTCACCTCAGATGATGCTTGGTACTAACAACCTTACTGGAAAGATTTCCGCTAATCTTATTGGAACCAGGAACTCATCCTTCACCTCCTTACCTCAACAATTCCCTAGGAAAATGGGAGATTTCCCTTTGGATTCTCCTCCTAACAAATAAAAACCCCTGAAAACTACAAAGAGCAGAAGGAGAACAATTTCAACATTACCTGGTACCCATGGACGAGAGTGGACTGCATCTCTTTTAACATGTACAGAAGGTACTTCACTCCCAACACTTCCATGATTTTAGTGAGGGTGTTACGGGCGATGTCCCGGATCTCCTGAAATCTGTTCCTCAGAAATGTACAGACTTTCAGCAGGATGCTGGAAACAGAGATAGAGAGCTTAGTTCACCCCCAAACAGAGCAGAACTAATTACACTGCTAACTCAGGAGGCTGCTTTTCAGGGCTGTTTCACAACCAGAGCTATATTCAAAGCCAGCCTCATAGAGAGGCTCTATAGTCATACACACACCTACTGTCCTTCAAGGCATTTTACTGATTGTCCTTTATTTCTGTACATTACTCTTTCCCCAGCTCTGCCACCCTCACCGCTGCACCTTGCTTCGCAGCTCTGCTCTTACTTAAGGATTTACCAAGTTACTTTCAAACTTAGCTTTACAGAAGTCAAATGCTGACAGAGGGGAACATCACTAGGAAAATGAGTTTCCAAAAGAAGTATTTAAAGACCATTAGGATGCCCCTCTTGGATTTAGCCTCGTACGTAACCAAAGCTTGAGAAAGGTGCTTGCATTCATTCCCCACACAATGAACAGCATTTAAGTAGCTCCAACGGGATTTACCTTGGCAGGTTGGCTTCCATCACTTCTTGGGGAAGGCACTGCATCATCCTGACCATCGCAAAAGCTAATGGAATACGAACTACCTCATCATCATTCACAACGTTGGATTTTGCAAGCTTGTGTTCCTCATCTCTTTTAGTCTTTTTAAGAGAACAAGACACAAGCAATTTTAATATACATAAACAAATCCTGCTTTTTCTCAACAAATCCTAGATTAGGCCAACAAGGCAAGTTGGTATCCTCTGCTGACTACAGAAAAAACCCAGACAGCTAAAGGACGGGCGAGATGAATCCCTCTGCTTTCAATACAGCAGCTAAGCTGGGTGCTAGCAAGTGGCTGAGAACTTTTCAACAGGCTGCACAAAGTGAATCGTTTCACTTGTGTGGTTCAAGCCAGTTTTCAGCAGGGAAGTAAAGACACCACATCCACACTGACCAGAGGGTCTGTCAGCAATCTCCGTGACAAAACAAAAGGGATGAAGCCTCTTTTGTACTTTCAGGTGGTCTCCAGTTGCATCTATTTTTTTTTTATGTGCTGCATTTCCACTGGGCTCTGAAGTAGCACCCCAACCTTTATAGTAGCAGTACAGGCCTACAAAACTCCTTTCCAATACCAGCTCCTCACCTTTGCAACAATACACCTGTGCAATTTAGGCAAGATGTTGACTGTAACTGTATCTTGAATGTGTTTGATCAGACACTCCAGCTCCTCTTTATTTCGGGGCAAGAAAGAAACAGGTTTGGTCACTTTCTCAGCATCTTCAGATGTCTCGGTTGCTTGCTCAGGTTCTGCTAGCTCCTCAGAGAGATCCTTCTCTTTCTTTTCCTCAACGACCTCCTCTTCCCCTTCACTCTGCTCCAGCTCCATGGCTTCTTCACCCTCCGCCACTGGCTCAAGGTCCATGGCAGCAGCTTCTGTCAAGTAATTGTCAAAAGCACAGGTAAATATAGGAGGCCGCAAAAGTTGAGCCCTTAGAAGAGACTCCTGTGATGGCTTTGTTCTGGACAAAGCTCCTACCTATTATCAACAACAGCAAACAATCAGAAAGCATCAGAGCTTTTTTACTAGGCAGAGGAGCTCTGGCATGCTAGTTTCTAATAACTACCCCTCAAGGCTAGCCTTAAATCAAAGCCCAGGTGGTTTACTCTTCAGCTGAACTCCACAGACAGCTTAGCAAAGGTCAATGTGCTTGAACTTTAGAGAGCTGCTGCTCACTTACATTTGAGAATTTCACAAGGCAAGAGCTACTGACAAGCGCAGCTGCGAAATATCCTCCTCCTTCCTCAGAATATCCCAAAGGCCACAACACAGGTAACCACAGTGGTGAAGAAGCCAAAGATATCACTTCTTCCCATGAAATGGCAGGGGAAGCAAGGCGAGGACATACAGCTCCTCTCTCAGGCTGCAGATAACCATGAGAGCAGACAAGAAGGACAGAAAACTCAGATGTGTCAGCAGCCACAGGGGTGGGTGCAGACTTTGGAGAACCCTGCAGATTTGCATAAACCCAGCCCAGGCTGTTTTGGCTTATGGAGGCCTGGGATGGAGAGGTAATATGGAGATGGTTTCCCACACCTCTCTTCACTTTGTCAACACACAGGAGGACAGTCTGTATTGCTCCTGAGGAGGCAAGTCAAAACCAGCTTTCAATATGCACATTTAAAAATGCTGTAAGTAGGTGATCTCAAGAGTAAAACACACGAGTAGCTCCACTTTGAGCCATTAGAGGTAGTGTTTCTACAATCAGGAGCAGAAAGCTCACCTTGGTTGTCTATGGTCACAAGCTGCTTTTCAAGCGTTTCATAGTCAAAGTGAAAGGCTTCCAGTACTGTCTCTAACAAGCTGCAGAAGGAAAACATGAAGAGAATCAGCCCTCCACACAAAAATAAGAAGCTACATAGACCAACATAAGAGAAAATCTTAAAAGCACTTTTTGAAAAACTCCACAATCAGTGACACTGGAGCATAAGGAGGTTTATCCTGAAATAACAACCCAGGAAACAAAAACTTGTTGCTTTTCAGCTAGATGCATTCTGGGACCTACCTCACTGTGAAACCTCACAGACAGTGGAGCAATGCAGGTGTCCCAGGGACAGCCTGACAAAAGCAGAGGCTGCTAACACTGGCATGCACTCAGTAAGACAGCATGAGAAAGTCATGACCCATTAACCCTTCATAGTTGCAGGCTGCAAGGCCATGATCACTTTCATTTGCATAAGCCCACCTCAAAGCTGCCAAACACCCATCCCAGAGAAAGAGGCTAAAATCCATGTGATGCTTCTTAAGACACTGAATTTTGCCTTAGCAGTCTTTGGAGAAACCTAGAGCAGCAATGCTTGCAGTACCTACCTGACTCCCAGCTTTGGACTGATCTGTCCTGTTTGCAGGACATGGATGAAATGCTTTAAGTGGTACAAGTACGCTGACCACGAGAGGTGTTGGCAGACAGCTCCAATAACTTCAACCGAGGCTGTTACCATATTTTCATGCTGCCCAAAATATAGAAATTCAGTTGTTGTTAGTATTAATGATGAACATGTGCCTAAAGCACACTTTACTCAAAGCAACAAGAGACAGAAGAAGTAATATCTGCCTGGTGGGGATGCTTGATAGTCTGCTTTTAGATTTCCTCCCGATCAAAAAAAAAAAAAAAAAAAAAAAATCACAGCTCACCACACAGATCTCCAGGCCCAATTCCTCCAAATATTTCTACACACATTTCACTTTTCTCACATAACTAAATCTGTGGACTCTCTTGTACAAAGAACTAAAAACCAGTCAAGGTATCTATCCACGGACACATCGCTCATTGCTGGGCTAATCTGATCAACTAGAAATACACATCATTGACCCATTTCCGATGTGAAATAAAATGTGTTTGTTTCTTCACCAAGGTTTCCATCAATGCATTTTACCTCCCATTGCTCAAAGAGCAACTGCAGTCACTCTACTGATGGGCACAGTCTGTATGGCTGCAGGTGCTGGGTCCTGTGCCTAAGCTCTAATTGTTTCAATTTCAGAAGAATATTTCTGCCAGTAAGCGAATTAGACACTTGCTAGGTCTGAGATAAGCAGCTCTGCTGTTCTCCTGACAGTGTGCAGGGAACTGTACAGAAGTCTGAAGCCTTGCTTTTTCAAGTCGCAAGTAGAAGTCTATCCAAATTGACATTATAAGTAATTTCACTGCACAGGTTTTCAATAAAGTATGGAAAGTGACTAACACATGTCACCTTTCAAACTTTAATTACAAAGCTACTAATGATTTCAGAGGTTTTTCAGCTGATTCCCGCAGCTCCTCTTAACTCCAGAGAAAACAGTATTTATTCCCACCTCACTTACTAGGCACAGCCTGTGTTCCCCACCACACACATTCTCCTGCCAAAGAGTGACTAATCTCAGAACTGAACAGGAAGATTGCAGTTTGGATACAGAGGGGGAAAAAATTATAACCTGATTACAAAAATGCAAACAAATACAACCCCAAGTGTACAAATACAACCCACCCAAAACATAAAAAAAACCCAAACCCCAAACACTTAAGAGACCCATCTTCGAGAAACAGGACAGGTTGAACAGATATAGGATTGGGCCCAGACTGCATCTGCACCTTCCAAACCCTCTTTCTGCCACCAAAAGAAGAACAGCAGTACTTTTGTCTGAAAAGGAAACAGTCACTCCACAAAACTACCAGCCTTTTAAAGTAGTTAGTCTTTTAAGGAGATTGGTACGAGAAAGATGAAAATATTCAAAATGGATGCATTCAATTTAAAAGCTTACCTTAAGCATTTTTTCACTAAAAATGGCAGTAGTAGCATAAGGCATGATGTAGTTTTGCAGGGACTTGGAAGACAGCACAAGCGTTTTCTCAGTGAGCTGCTTTGCCAGTTTCCTCAGCGCCCGTGCCCTCCTGTGGATCTGAGCCAAACATGAAAGACATTGAATGAGGTGGCCCTTGAGTCACAACTAGCAGGAGGGAGCACATACATTCAGCAGTTCTGAAGCCTCAGTTTTAAGTAAAGACATAAACATATCACATTCATTTTTGAGGACAGGCCATGCCTTTTTCCTTCAGTCTCTAGGCTTTCAATAGCCTTTTGCCTCAATGAATATTCCAACTCAATGGGATATTTCACTGTGAATTCACAATCCTAAGACTGTGCTGTCTTCAAGTATCAAACAAGGGAGGCAAATGATAAAAGATGAGAAGGCTCAATAAAGTTACAAGGTAAAAAATTAAATTCTACACATAACTACAGATGTAGCAAAGGCTCTCTCTGACTGCAGCTCTGAAAGGGGAAGTATTTTCAGACTGCAAGAAAAACCAGGAGACCAGGCTCCGTGCAACGTTTATATTACAAAGGCTTGTGAATGAAAAGCAGTTGCAGAGCCTCCAGGCAGAGAGTAGCAGGGAACAGGCTATTAAAAACAAAAAAGACCTGCTCCCTGTCTATGTCACAGCGATCGTCAGGACACTGTTGCTGACTGTGGGCTGGGTGACACACAGGTTGCCTGCTCAAGATCACAAACAATCACTTAAAATAAAAACGGCTATTTTCGCTAAATTAGGAAGAGGTAAAAACCAATGCTGCTAAATCAGAGAGCCAAGAAATTTCTAGATAGATATATGACTTTGATTCGCAATCATGCATGTGATAATGCCTACCCTCATTCCCCCTTTTTTTTTTTAAACAGTATCTAATGACACAGGTTCAATTTCTCTGTAAAGACAGCACGTAGATGCTTTGGAAAACATTATTCCATAGTTAAATGCTTTTGCTTTGGCAGAGGGAGAGAGGCACTAGGGAATGTCTGTTGTCTTTTACCTGCATGTGTTTCATGTTCTCAAAGAAGTCCATATCGGGATCATGGCGGTTGGTCAACTGAACCAAATCCCGGAATTCAGGATTTGCTGGGAACGTTTGAATGAGGCAGGAAAGCAATGATGTGTAGTCCTGCTGGATGCTCTGCAAACAGCAAGCAGTGAAGGTTAAGTGTCCCTCAGAGAGGCTGCTGCACTCCTCAGAACAGCAGTGCTGTCCTTTACAGAGTGTTTCAGGCCTCATTCTTTGGTAACAACAAATACACCAGGACTGCACGTAAATTAAAGTCTCTCCTCCAAAGAATAAGCTACAACTGAGAAAAGCTGAATAATGACAAAGCAACACAATATGGTGGAGTTCTACAACTTGTTAGATTTTTGAAAGACTTCAAATGAAGGGTAAGTTTGATTACAACGGGTATTTAGATTTCTTATCACAGCACCAGAACTCAAAGAACTCATCTATAAGAAGTCTCATACGTCCTGGCATCCTGAAGACAGCTGAAGATGTGTAATCAGAGAACAGCGCCTTACCTCAGTCTTACTCTTCAGCCCCCTTCTCACAGACTCCAAGAGAGTGTGCTGGATTAGCTCCTTGTAGTCATCTTCTGTGTGGTTGATTTCTGCCAGTCGTTGGATAAAACTGGTCAAGCAAAGGCTTGCGTTGTCACTAAGAGCCATATCCCCTAGCTGAGTGGGTGAAAAAATTATACCACATGAGTCTGGATATGACACCCTTTTATCCCCAAAAGACTGAACAGTACCAGAGAACATAACCTAACGAAGCCTGGAGACCAAATAACTCTTAAGACCCTTCCTGTAGAAGTTCTAACCCTGAATTAATGGACAGCCTTCCAAACAGGAAAAATTCTTTTAGATTTACAAGCAGGCCCACCTAACCATGACAAAATGCTGCAAGAAAAAACCAAGCAGCCTTTCGAGGTTGTAATTTGCCCTTGCACAAATTGACCAAACAGTTCCAAGGCTCACTGATAGGAAGCTGCACTGTGCTTGGGTGAGCCTTCTCGCTGCACTGTATTTGCCCTTCTGAACACATAGTTGAAAAGGCAAACAGACAAAAATTAAAAACAGGTGTTTGAAAGAAGACTCAAACATGCTCTCCAAACGTTTTGCAGTGTCAAAAAATAGCCAGCGGAAATAATTTAGAAGTTAGATTTGTCATGGACACCATGCACAAAGCAAGAGAAGGAACATTCAGCCAACCTGGATGGTATAGAAGCAGTTGTGCATAACGGGGATGAGGAAGTTGATATCCACCACTTGCATTTCTTTGATGCGCGTTGTGATTGACTGGAATGCTGACAGACGTACATCAAAGTCAATGTCATCGAGATGCCGTTGATCAAAGGCATTCAGCTAAGAAAGAGCAACAAGTCATTCATGAAAAGGGCCAGAAACATGACAGTACAATGTCGGAGAAAAGCAGTCAGTACAGAAACTGTGCATACCTTAACAACATCAGTAATATACTTCAATTCATTGTCCAAGTCCGATAAAGTCTAAAAAGAAACATAAAAGAAAATAGTTTAACTGTTACAGTTGTTAAAAATTTGGAGAACTCAAGACTTTACCACTTCGGACAAAAAATAAAGCAAGCAACAGGATCATTTTTTCTCCTGTTAGAAGCTTAACAAGAGTCATTCTTTCATAATCTTCCACAAGTTGGAAGATGTGTGTTTTAAGTCCTTGATTTTCTAAATATCTACACTGAGTGTTTCCTGGGTTTTCCTAAAAAAAAAAAGTTAAGCAAGTCACTTCAAAGAAGTACAAAACAGCCTGACTGCTATAAATCTGTGAGAAAAGAATACAAACAAAAATCACCCTCAGGATGCTAAAAGTCAGTCTTATTTCATAAAGATACAGGATTTGTTACAGATGAAGTGTGCTTTATTTGTTTTCTCATACTCAAAAGAACCCTGGTGATGCCTACATCAACCAGGCTGCAAACCAAATCTTTTACGAGTCTTCTTGCAGCTCCTGAATTTCTATCAGATGCAGTTCTGTTACTTTCACTTAGCAGATATGTAGATTAAAAAAGCTTTCAAGCTCATACATAACAAAGATAAATATTGCTAATTATTTTGTCATTGATCTCTTAGAACAAGTGAACAAAAGCACAGAAAGACACATAAAAATGCAATACCTGAAATACCAAGCACAACTTATGTCGGGACAGTTTGTTCTGAATGACAGAAAAAAGCTTTGCCAGTGGTTTGAGAAAGCTGGTAGGGTTTGAGCAATGCCTCAGCAAGTTCTGCACTGTCTCCAGAATGTCAATCTCGGTACCCTGAAAGAAACAGATAACTGTCAATAAATGCTGAATCCTCACAAGGTTATTTCATTTCCTTGGGAAATATTTCAAGATACAAAATTAATTTAATCACTTTGCTGTATTTTATTCAGTTGACAGATACTGAATGAGAACAAAGAACTGGGACACAATGCAATCATCAAATCTCTCAGAAACACTTGCAACCTTTAAATTAAACACAAGCACAGTATTAAGGAACAATGCCATACTACGAAGATTTCTTGTTTTGTCTTTCCTCAAATGTCTCAAAGGTCATGAGAACTAGCAGAGCTTTAAAAAGCAGTCTTTCATCTGTGAAACAAACATTAATAGCACCATAACCTTGTATGATCTGACGGAACAGAAACCATATATGGTTCTTCAACAATTCAGAGATTTAAATACCAAGAATCCTCTCTGAACAGTTAAATGACCACAAGCAAAGCAGAAGCTCCAGGTTGCTGCCTAGAAGTTCTTTCTGCAAACTTAAAATCTCTCCATTGAGCAACCACATGTTTTTTTTAAGAAAAAGAAGACCCAAACCTTGATCCAAGGACTCAGGCACTCAAGCTGGATAATTAATGGATTCATTCATTGTAGATGGGACTATATTTCTGAAAACGAGGTTTGGCAGAGAAGGAAACCCAGACAAAATAGTTTCCCAATATCCTCAGTGCTTGATTTATTTTACAGTTTACAAAAGATCTAAGCCACAGAGAGCTCTGCTTCTTTCAACTGCAGCCCATATTGCTTTGCACGCCTGGGGAATTTAGTCTTTTAGGGAAGTTTCAGTTCTGAGCTACACTTCTGTACCCACAAGTGGATTCCTTGAGAGTGGAAGAACAGAATGGAAGCAGGCGAAATGGGAGCATGTTAATAGCACTGCACAACGTTCGTCTGTCATCCTGCAACAGGTCAATGCAGCACTGCCCGTTACACACTATGGACTACACACTCAACCATGTGTATTCATACTGCTGTCCAGATGCTGTGCCTTTGGATTTGGGGTGCATAAAATCCACAGTGAAGAGCGGCATTTATTTCAAACACCAGAAGGAATTTGGTGGATTGACTACAGTGGCAAAGGAGGTAAAAACTGCATAAAAAACTTCTGTAGGCCTTCCCCCTGCAAAGGGGGAACAGAGTCAGCCTGAGCACTGGCATCCCTGCAAAGCATCCAGTGTCTTGTACACACCACCATGCAATAGTACAACAGCTGAACAGACTACAAACACACAAAGACTGGATTTCAGGCTAATCATGAGAAATGGCATGTAATCGCTAAGGTTTTTAACTGCATTTTAAACAAACCCACTTTATTAAAACAAAAACATATGTTTAATGGGGGCGGGGGAAAGTAATTTCTACCTACCTGCTCCATGTTGCTCTGATAAAGGAAAGGGAGAAGAAGGCTCACAAGCACTGAGTTCTGACTCTTTTCTTGTATAAATTTGCTGATCCTGCGCAACGAGACAAGGTGATTTACTATTTTATATCAATCCAATCACCAGTACAGAGCAAAGAAGAACTCAGTCAGCACTAGTACCATTTCAGGTGGCTTTGTCAGCCCATCCATCTGTACCCAGCCTGATAGAGCGTACCCACCAAAATCATGGTATCAGCCCAAGTATTCAGTTCCACATGACTGCAGGCATTTCTGCACCTTTTCCTACACCCAAGAGGCACTGGGTTTGAGTACCATCAACAGAAACAGCTACAATCAATTTCTGAAAACTTTTTCCCTCTCAGTCACTGGCAACTTGCAAGGTCAATGACAGACAGGTATTTTCAACTGCTTTAAATTTAAATAGTTTGAGACTTATGAGTTTTTAATTTGCAATCTATTATGAGAATCCTCTTTCTTCCTCCCCCCTTTCGACTTTTTAACTGTTTTGAGCTCTAAGGAATCACTTACTTGGAAAGTATACTCAGCTCTTTGCTGACTTGAGCTCTATACTTCTTCTTTTTCACCTTCTCCACGTTTAACATTGTTTTACTGAAGTATTGAAGTATGGCAGGAACATGAGGCAGAACTAAGCGGCAACCTAGGCTGAGGGTCTCTGTAAGGGATACAACAGTTAACAACACCCAACTCTGTGCTGCAAGCAACAGAAGGGAGATCTGACCCTACACAAACAAAGGGGGAAACACAAAGTTTGTCATTAGTGGAAGATGACTATGTAGGGCACCTGGCTGCTGGGGATGTGCACTTGCTAAGACCAAGTCTAACATGTCCAAGCTGGGATCAAAGAAAGCACACACAGAAAATAAAAGCTCTCCTCACAGATTTCAGTAACAGCTCCAGTAAAGTGTGGGCTTACCAAAAGGTACCAAAAAGGTTCCTCAAAGGTAGTAACTGTCTACTAAAACAGCTGGAGCATTTATAGATGCAGTTTTCTTTATTCTGCCACTGGCCTCTTGTGCCAATCAAAGCTGCCATAACTCAGGCACAGCAAAAAGTGCTCTCCTTTCCACTACCTTTGAGTATTACAGGTGAAAGATTGCTCCTTAGCATCACACACAGCATACCACTCTTCTGTTTATTACCATTCAAAGATAAAAAGAATCAATGGCAGGTCTTTCTTATCAAGATCTGAGACTGAAATGTGCATATGGGGAGTGGGCTTTTATATAAAACTTGATGTTAGGCTCTGAGTCAAGTCAGTGATGCAGCTCTTGAAGTTATCCTGACATTCAAAGCTTCACAGACAAAACAGGTTGACAACACATTTTCCCTCTTCATAAGGAATTTCACTATGTGCAGGACCCTGACGCTCAAATGTGGATCTCACCAGTCTTGAGACAAGCAGGATGCTACAGTTCTTGAGCATGTCAAGACAAATTTGTACACTGACTTCTCCATCTCCACTGGGAAGTCTCCTTCTCCAGCATTCTCAGCCAGCACAAAGACAACCTCAACATAATCTAACACCTCCATCCGAAGCACCCAATGGGCCTCTTACACGACTCTTACACACGCATACCTTCTGTCATGTCTCCAGTGACCATGAAAACACAGCCAGTCACGTTCAAACGGGAAACCTGCTCCGTGGGTTCAAAATCTGGGCTGTTGAGAAGGCTATCGGCTATGTCCATCACGAGACTTGATGTGGCCTCAGACAAATTCTTGGCTGACAGCACAGCAAACACGTTTGACAGTATATCATACTCTGGGTGATCTGGCCGTTGCTTGGCCAGCAAGGGAAAATACCTGAGAGAAAGATTATAAAAAAGATAGAGTGAAACTTTACATTTAGAACTTTATAATTCTTTTGTGCAAAAAGTCACACAAAGATGATGACTGTCCTCTAGTTCAAACAGGGAAAAAGCACACAAATCACAGAACAACACTGTCATGAAAAATAGAACATTGAGAGGTCATCAAGTCCCTTTTCTCATTTTAAGTTAGCATCATCTAAACCTAAACCTTGCTCCACAGATGTTTGTCCAAGTCTCCTGTTAGTCTGCTTTTAACCTCATAATCGAATACAATTTTTTATATAAGTTGTTCTATAAGTCCTTCATGCCTACAAAGGACATGTCTTAAAACAGATATTGGATACTTAAGCAAAGGAAAAGCAGTGAGTCTGTGGAAGAGGTAAAAATCATTCGAGAGCCAAGCTGGAATTTCTCACAGTGTCTGCATCCAAAAAAGCTCTTTTACAACTTTCCATGTCAGAATCTCAGTCACAGATTTTGTGCTGAACCTACTCACATTCTTTCATAAACTACAAGTAAGAAATCATAAAACATGAATGAAATGATATATTCCAAAATTCACTCCCCAACTCCCAAGATCAAGAAGTCATTGATCAAAACAGACATACTCTGAGAATTAAGCTCTCCTCCTCACCTGTCAGCTGGGTTAGGGCTACATATCTGCTTGGTTGTTCATAATGCATATATAAATGCATTCATAAAGCAGCCCACTAAAAAAAGAGTAACTGCACAAATCTGAAAGCTTTCCAACTGCATCTAGACTGCTATCAAAAGAATAACAGCTTAATGGAAAAAGAAAATATGGGGTTTGATGCAATTCTTCATAATCTGTTAGAGTAACGTGCTCTTTTTTCCTTGAATTTTGTGTAATCAGCAAGGAGAACACTTACCTGGGATTCTTACTCCAGGTGTGAATGAGTTTGAGCAGAAAAGTTGGAGAATACTGACTCTCTGAAGCCAACCTGCAGACCTAAAGGAGGTAAAAATCAGACATCAATGCAACACACATAGGTAAAGCCACTTAAAAAAACCTCATCTCTAACAAAAATCCCACTACAAGCTATAGTTTACCTTCTGTAGAAAAGAATTTAATCATCATTTTTCCATCTCCCTCAATATTTGTGGAATCCCTGTTAGATTATCTTACTCTTATTTATACACTACTCCAGCTACCATTTTTGCCCTGCCCTTGAAAGTGACTCCCCATGGAGCCTCACTTTTTCTGCAGAGACCTAGCAACCTCTCCTGGACATACCTATGAGATCTCCAGTGCAACACCCAAGACTCACTCCTCTCATATTTCCGATGCCCTGGCTGCAGCACCTGCCATTCCAGCATCTGCTCTACATCCCCATGGTCTTGGCTGATATAAAAGCATCATCCCTGCTCAAGCACTGCATGTAGGGTTTGGACTAGCTCAGTCTGTGCTCAAGACCTGAGCATAATAGAAAAGAAGGCAGGTCTGACCATCATAGCCAGGGTCTTGGAAAGCTTCTTCTCCTGCCCCCAAAGGTTGGCAATGTTATCACTCTGCATAAAACAGAGCTTTTCTGAATGATGTACATTGAAAAGTAAACCATTAATTCAATCCTGCAGGACTGCTGCTGTGCAGGGTAACGATATAGAGCCTCTACAGCAAACTCCTGGGGTATGAAAAGCAGCAATCTCCAGTTCCAAGTACAACAGGCTTAAAATAAAATGCCCTCTCCACGAGTTTTTATACACCCCAGTTTCATAGCCTTAAAAAAAGGAAAGAACACAGGTCAAACAACTCTTCTCTCGAAACCAAATCTTCATGCAGCTCACTGGCAGAAACTCCCTCTAGAGGGAGCTTCCGTACCATACTACCATCCAAGCTCGTATGTCAGGAAGACAGAACTATCCGGACAACAGGAATTCCAACTGAAAACAATTTTACATCTTGTTCAGGTTTACCCAGCATTTCCAAACACAATGCTCCCCAAAAGCTTTAAGTGCTTTGCTGACTTAAAGCCTGAACCGCGCGCTTGAACTGCTCTGGGACTGCAGTAAATGTTCACTGCTTTGCCAGTGTGGCACCCTGGCCTTGAGAAGACTCCATGGAAAAAATAGGAACGTACGAGACCTTGTTGCCCAGCTCACTGAAATACAGAGCTATAAGCACTGCTTGAAAGTATTTTATCTATTGTTTGTCCACATACACATCACATACTGTTACTGGAGGAGCAGAGAAACAAGGTAGGAGTAAACACGCACAATGTCTAGAGAAGCAGATCACAGCAGTTATTCCTGGTGCCCTTCGACAGTCTTTCTGCTGTGAGGCTTTTGGAAGCTTCAGAAGTCTCTGTGGATGAGCTCAGCTGGCATCAGCCTGTCTTGCTCAGTTACCCCTTAGGTGGAGGTAACTGCCTTTAGAGCAGAGACAACCCAGCAGCTGGTACAGGCCCTCCCTGCTAATCTCAAATGCCATCAGTGCACTGACATGGCCAGCACAATTTCATTCTCAATTCTGTGTGTTCTCTCTTCCTTTCACAAAAGTGCCTTTTCCCAACTAAAAAGTGATCTGAGTTTCTCTGACAAAGGCCACAACCCTGTGCTTTGTCACAGTGCTCACACAGGACTGCCAGCAGGAAGGCACAAGAGCACACAGCCCACCAACAGACCCTGCCGGCTCCTTCCTTTCCTGCAGCAGCATTTGTTTTCTGCAGTCCCCTACCACAGGCCCTAAACCTGTCACAAAGCCAAGCAGCAAAGCATACCTAGAAGTGACTACTATTATTCTGCTTCCCTAAAGCACCCAGGGAAGAAGTCTGCTTCTGTGGTTGAAGAACAAAGAAATGGAATCCAATTTATTCAGATGAACTAATTTGTACTTTAGCCTATGACTTGATTATTCCAGGACTAATCAGACATGAGCCAAGAAACGGGCTTTGCGCACACACACACCAGAATGCCAGAATCTGTCTGAGGCCACATCCAGTCTTGTGACAGACAGAGCTGACACAATGGACTCCCAGTGCAGCCGGAGTTCTCTGTACGGTACAAATTATACACAAGCTGGTTCAGAAGAAGAAGAAACACTTACCTGAGGCCATACCACTGCATGGAAAACTGCATCAATCTCTTCCACACTAAAGCTGTAGGTCTCGTAATCAGAAAAAAACTCTACCACAAGCTTGAGTCCAAGACGTCTCAAATTCTTCAGTGGATTAATCAACCTAGGTTGGACCTGTAAAAACAAAACAAAACCCCAGTAAGACCTTTGCAGAACAATTATTAACTACTTGCTCTGAAATTCAATACAGCAATTCACTGATCACAGATACAACCTTTGCTGGAACTATCACAATGTTTTTCTGTTTTCTCCTGTACCTTGTTCACAGTAGCAATCTACCTCTCACAGCTGACCTGAATTTTTCTAAGGGGTGCCTATTCCTGCACTTACTGTTACACAGGACTCCTTCAGCTCATGAAAATCCATGCTGACAGCTTTGAAGTAGCATCTGCCCCTTTTGGACGAAATGCAGAAAGCTACAACACAGCTAGATTTCCAGCCCTGACACTTAAATAATTCTGTTTTACCCAGGAAAGGACGCAAATCAGCTTTCAAAAGTGAATTTGTGCTTTGCACACTGAGATTTACTGGGGAGAAAAGAGATCAACAGACAAGGAGAAGAGGTAGGAATAGAGAAAACAAGAATGTGAATCACCTCCTCCAATAGTGTGGTGGGAGAACACTACAGGAGGATGCTTCCTGTACCCATGTAGCACTTAACATTCCATACCCATTCTTGGGGAAAACTTTTCAGTAAGGAAGTCAGCTACACAGCTGATCATGAAGTTACTCGTGCACTGCTGCATTCTGACTCTTCTCCTGGAGAAGAGTCTTGACTTGAGTAACTTACATTATTTCCATACTGTGCAATGACTCTATGATTTCCAATGCAGCTCACAGCACAAACACATGAGGTGGCTCCACGGTGCAGAGGTACTGAACTCCAGTCTCAGAAACAACAGAGCTGTGTCAGAGCAAATAAAGGCTAGTGTCCAAGACTGGAGCTATGTTTTGGGTTCCTCTGGGTCTGTGGTACATATCCTGGATCCATCACACAGTATAAACAGTTGTATCTCTTAATTGTGCAAAGCAGCTTTGGCGTCAAAGCCTCACTGAAAGGCATCACAATTTTTTTATTTGATGTACCTATGTACTTCTGAAAAGACTGCCCTCTACCATGCAATACACTGCTTAACACCCTTTGTACCCAAAATCACAGGTAAAAAGACAAAGAGCAGATGGCGGAAAAGAAACCAAACATGCTCTTGCCCAGGACCTCCCAAGCTGTGCCGAATGTGTACTAATGGTGTGTAATCAGCTTCCAGGCAACAAAGGAGCTGCTTGAACAGCCAAAGAAAGCACTAACCAGGCTGCTATTGCTAATGGTGACCCCCCAAGTGAAATAATTTTGGGTTTCTCTCTGTTCAATTGCTGTAAGAGCAGTCCTCTGAGATCAAGTCTTTGAGAGGACAAAGAAACTCAATACTGAACACGAACAGTAGGAAATGGTAAATTAATAACTTGGCTTAAAACAGTCAAAGTTGACATTTAACTCTCCAGGCAGTATCAGTCTGCAATAAATCACTCTCAAACTCCAAGAATGTCTTCTAATCATTAGCCAAGATAAACAGATTTCTCACACTCTTCCTTGAGCTTTTAACATCTCACGGGCTAATGAAGTGCTAAATTAAGTTCAGACAAATGGCAGGCTGTCGCTCTGCACGTTACACAATGGTGACAGAATTACTGTGGTAACCCTGGCAAAATGTGACTATCCCAGCAATGCACAAAGTAGATTATAAAACTCTTTTCCTGGTACAAAACATGTAGGCACATGCTGAAGCCAGACTCTGGGATGCTTCTGTCCTAAAATTTGCTCATCACCTTCGTAAATGAAGGCGGTTCCAAAGTTCTGTGCAACTATACAGGCAACTATGGGACCTTGGATGCCACCTGATTGCAAGGGCTTGCTTTGTTTGACAGATTGTTCTCAAGAGAAGTTTTAACCTCAAATGCTCACAGACGGGTCTTGGCAAGAACACATAGAGAGTGACAAAACATTCATTACCTAACACCACTTGCTCAGTCTATCATCTTATAATTCCTTTCAACACTGCAATGATGGTGATGACTGAGCAGTTTGCTTGTTTCACACCTAATATACGATCAGGCTCTGCAGCGAACCTGACTCAAGTCTTCCTTTTCCTATTTGGATTGAATCCTGGCAAAGGCACTGATTTCAGAAAGAAAAGCCTGGCTCAATATCATAGCTTCCAAACAGCTGGCAACAGACCCCCTGAGCTAGCTGGTTTAGAGCTCAGGATCTCTGTGCTGCTGTCCTGGGCACAGGGCAGCAGTAAGTCAACATGCCCCATCTTTAGGTGCAGCCAATCTTTAACGAAATGTTTTCCTCGACTGACCCTTTCTGCATGTACAGCCAGGGCACAGCCAGGGAAAAAAACATTTGCAGTGCTCTGCAGAGATGTAGCCGAGACTCAAATTGTGACACCGGATTAGCATGACTACTCCTGACACAGAGCTGAACGTGCTTCTGGTGTGCTGAAAGCATGGCTGGTAGCCACGTTCTTTCTCCCTGTGTCCCAGGGCAAGAGACAATCATTGTAGATAATCACTGTCATCACCCGCAATGCCGAGCTCCCCAGGAATCTAGCACCACTACAAAACACCCCAAAGACAAGTTTTGCTCTGAAGTCTCCAGGCAAGAAACTTAAAATCCTCTCCTTCCTCTGCTGAAATGTTTTATCCTTGCAGGAAAAAAAATACACCTTTAAGGCCAATTTGGACTTCTTGCCATGAGATCGTTACATCCTTACAATACATCATTTACCTTTCCCTCCTGTCTATCTATCCACAGAGCAGGTAAGCAGCAACACACAAAGATCACTTCCAACTGTCTCTTCAGTAATTCAAACAAAAATACAGTACAAAGCAGCTTTCCCAACACGTTAACTCTGCCTGTGCTTCCTGAGCCCTGTAGCACTTCCAGAAAAAAGTCACTGGCCCCTATTTTGACAGACACCCAATTGCTAAGCTTCACTCCATGCTGGCATTAAAGTTAACCTTTATCTGAAGCAGTGAAGTTGTACATGTGCAAGCGAAGGGGAGAAGGAGAGAAAGGAATTTAATTTACATGTTTGTATGCATATGTGTACACATACATGTATATGTATGCATAGACTGTACCTTCTCTCTTTGCTGGAGGATGCAGGATACCACAGCCGTCATGCAGAGGACAATCTGTAGAATTTCAGGCAGGTACTGATGGATCAAATGTCCTATGTTTTTCAACACAACTTCAAGAACACTGAAGAGACTATGCTGACGCCCAAGAGGCAGGACTTTAGCTAAATCCAGCTCTGAAATACTTCGAAGCACTGCAGCCTGGCAAGGCCCTGCAACAGGCAAAGGGACAGCAACTTATCTAGAGAAACACTACACAAATAGCCACTATCGAAAATAACTTTCAATGAAAAACAGTATAATCTGGCTCTAAATTACAGATCCTCACATTCAGCTTTTTAAATAACCACAGCTCCAAGTCTCCATCTCCCTGTGCCACTCAGACATTTCCCACTGCTACAGTAATCAGAGCACTTTACAACCTCTGTTTATTGCCACCATACACAGGCCAGTTTACGATGGCAGTGATTTTCCCTCCTGGCCCACTACAGCTTACTTGCACAGCCAGGGCAAGTCACTTCAGTTTTTCTGACCTGTATAACAGAGCAATCGTGCTTCATAAGGAAAAGCTCAGGGGGATTCCACTCCTTATCAAAACTTTACTTTCATCCTTTCATCCTTCCAAGGTACTGTTAGACACAAACTGATGCACAAAACAGTACTAAGCGTATTTATCCTCCCACATCTCTAGAGGTCAGGAAGTACCATATCCCCAGGTTCTACTGCCTGTACCTACCATTACTGAATTGCTTCACAGCTTCAAAGAGCAGATCCAAAAACATCCGTATCTCCTCTGGCAGCGAGCCGGCAAGAAATCGCAGAACGATCGACATGCGAGTACTCGCTGAAGACTTGCCCTGTGTTTTACTCCCTGTTTTGTTTCTCATTCTGCCGTAGAGAATTCTTCAAGAGCCAAAAAGAGGTTGCATTAGCTTTCAGCAAGCCATCTGTTTCCTAGCCTCTTATTCTGCAGGAGAAATTCCATTTCATTTAAAAACGTTCCCTAATGAGAACAAACTGAGTGGAAGTCTTTCCACCCCTGCTTTCAGGGTCTCCATTGAATTACTACATGGTGTCCCAAAACATCCCAGGGAAAGTTCAGCTTCTGCTACTACGATAGAAGCTTTGCTGGAGACTTCAGGTATAAAACTAGAATTCCTCCAGGCTTGCTTGAGGGCAGTTACAGCTGAAGAAGCAACCTGCATCATAACTTGCATCACTGTCAGTAAGTGGTAATACTCAGTGAACTGAAATGATCTCACAGTTCTCTGTAAGCCTTAGAAGAAGTAGTAGTTACCAAAATGCTGTTTTTAAAGAAAACACCATTTGCATAACACATAACATGAAGGTGCTAATAAGGAAATCACACAGAACATCACGAACTAAGTTGTCAAACCATACCATTAACCATAGGTTTATCTCGACTGTCTAAAATGAGAAGCAGCAGCGTGACATCTCTGCTCACGGTACTTTGACATGAAACCTATAAACCTGCACTTCATGACACACCTCATAAGAACAGGGATGAGATCTGGTCGATGCTCCGCTTTTACCACTGCAGTCTCCTCAGAAATACTGAAATGGACTATTTCTTCTTTAAAGCTCTTGTCCTCCAGAAGCCTTTGCAAGTTCTCCCTGAAAGTAATGAACATTATTATTATTATGAGGGCACATAGGGGTTGTAAGAATAAATGCACACACCCCTTTATACCTACTTACCTACCTATCTAATCTATGCTGTATATAAAATATTAAAGTACTATGTCCCCATGCTTTTTCAAAAAATACTAAAAAAATCAAGCAAGTTCAACCTAATTGCATAGGAAAGTACCTCCTGGACACATTCTGAAGAGATTATTCAACCGCAAACTACAGTTTTATGCTGTCACTTTCTCTGAGTGGTTATAAAGCATCTCTACAAATGACCTCTTTGAAAAAGATGCAACTACTAAGCACTCAACCTTCTGGGACAGAATAAAGGTGTTGCCATTTTCCTGTAAACAAAAAAAGTAACACTGACCAACCTTGAAACCTTATTTCCCATTTTAGATAGGAAATATACAGCTGGCTAAAATTAAAATTTATACATATGTTTTCAATAAATACAGGCAGGGCTCTCTCTTTGAAGCAACTGACTTCTGATATAACAGCAGGCTCATTCATTGACACTAAAATAATATAAAAGCTTTTACCTGTACGGCAGTAGATGAGGATGCTTGTATGTCATTATGCAGTCAAGAGCTATTCTCTGTACACTCTGGTCTTGATGGGACAGTAACTGCAAATGACAAAAGAAAGAACATGAGTCCCTGTCTAGGAGACAGAAGTCCTTACTGCAAATAGTGAAACAACCCAAAGGCTCCAAGCTCAAGCAGGTTTTGGATAAGCTCATCAGAATGGAAACAGAGTGTATGTGTTGCCAGTATAAAGCCAAGATGCAAATACACAACTGTCACTTATAAAAAGCAGACATGGTTGCTGGTAGCTCATATATAGCTTTCCCTCCCATCTACATAGGATAGTTGTAATGTTTGTTTTTTCATAATTGTCTTTTGGATAACTGTCAGCTTGCATTTTTAACCTCCAAAACCAGTCACCACTTGTGCATCTAGGAAGACTGGAATAAAAAGCAGGCTACCCAAACCATCCCAAGACGCCTGTCTGTCTTTCCTGTGACAAACACAAAATACTCATAAGACTTGATATGCACTTGATGTGCAAATTTTCACTAAGATTTGACATCTCTTGAAGAGGACTCCTCATAACCAGACACTAAGAAATATAGATCATTTCCCCAAGTGGCACCCTTATCAGTTCTTCAGTCTCCTACCAAATAGCACAGGCTAGAATCATCAAAGGTCACTTTGCCATGACGCCCCTATACCAGATGGACACACCAACCCTGACAATACATATGCCAAGACACAGAAATAGCAAACAGTAAGTGATGAAGTAATCTCCCTCATGTCAGGTTGCTCTTCATGCACTGTTTTGACCAGTACACACTGGCTCAGTGTTTTCCTAAGAACATGGACCAACTCTTCCTAAGCCAAACTCTGAGGCTGACTGAAACAGAGTGGATCGTTCATTAGAGATTCTCTCATTTGCGGAGTAATGAATGGACCTTCCAACTTCCACACCGGGTGCCAGGTAAAACCCAGTGGACTAACAGGTTCCTACCATTTAATATAGTTCTACAGCCCACTGACCAGAGCCTCAGAGAACAGAAATTGCGAACAATTAAAACAAATCCCAATGATCTGAACAAATCCACAAACTGGGAATCAAAAACCCACTAAAATGAATAAAATATCCTTTTAAGGAGCGTAGGATAAAGACCTAGAAACTCTCTTCAGAGTCATATTTTTGTCAATTCCTTCAGGGAAATCCCTCAAAAAGGAATCTTATCAAAGAGAATATTCTTCAAGAAGAAATCTGTTTTCTTTTTTAATGCCATTTTTATAGACTGTGATTCCTCCTGTCCCATTTCTTCTTAGATTTGTTTTCCTGCCTCTCTTACTTAAAGTTAGAAAAGCATTTTGGTTAGAACAAGCATTATCTATGCTCTGCTTTTTAATTCTTGTTCACTGCTTACTCACTTAATCTCTATTTATCTTCAGTTTTGACACTGACAGTGACTTATACACTATGCACTGACAGTGTATATGCCTATAACAGGCAAAGGAACTGCATCATCAGCCACTAAAACCAAACAAACAAATAAAAGAAAAACAGAGAGAGTGAAAGAGACATACACATAAAATATTTTTATTTCCTTTCCCTTTCTGCAGAGGTATGCTTTTTCAGAATGATGGCCATGACTGCATTTCCCCATCCCAAGTGCTAGACAGGATGAGGATCCTGAATTTCCCACATTTTGTATCTCAAATCACAACAAGAAATGCTAAAAGATAAAAAACTGTAACAATTTGGAAGGAACAGCTGATGCAAAATGATCTGCTGTTCACACTGACCATACTCTTTGTAGACACATCGCTGTAGGACAAGGACAAATCTCCCTGGGTCCTACCCAAGCTTTGGATTCAAAATCCTCTTCCAGATCCTGCTGTTCAAGTGCAACAGACTCTCTCTACAGTCACTCCTCTACCTTGCCAAAGACTACTACTTGTCTGCTGCCAGATCTGTTCACATGAGCCACTCCTGGCAAACTAAGCCAGGTATCTCAAGCAGGTCTTTGCTAAAGGGGCTCATTTCAAGTGAAGCCTGCTAGGAAGCCTTCTCAAGGACAGCCCCTTTTTCAGCTTTCATGGCTGGGTTCAGAGAATGACCGGTTTCTGCAGTCTTTGCAAAATGCAGACACTGCATTCAAATAAGAATGATTTCATTTATTAGCCATAATCCCAAAAGACAGCAAATAGCATCACCTGGGTATACAATGCATTCAACTTCTGCTCCAGATACAACGCACGAGGATTCGAGAATTTAGAGAAAACTTGTAAGTGTGCTATTAGTTGCCTGTAAAACAAAACAAAACAAGTATTTTTTTTTTAAATGACCAGAAGAGACAATCCTGCATTATCATACACAAATGGGGAACTTTCATTAAAACTGACTAACAAGAAAAAAGAAAAAAAACAACAACCAAACACAAGAGGATCCCAATTCTGTAAGTCTCCATTTCAGAGACATAGCAAGAGGCCTCCTGCTCCCTCTCCTAAGCAGCTCCTTCCAGATGTCCTCAGTGCACAGAGAAGGCTCTTTCCTCGGTAGCACTGGATGGGCTCAGCTTTTGGTGTGTAAGGAATACAAACAGTCAGGATGCAGCTTGCTTCTTTCTCCCAGCCCAGTGCTCTGTGGGGCTGGCAGAGGCTGCCCTCATCCAGCTGCTCCCCCTGGTACTTTACACTAAACTCTCCAGACACTCGACTGGGCTGCTGTCCTCCATGGCTGGGCTCAGCCAAAGGATGAGTACATCTTCTTGCAAGCCCACACGGACTCTGGGGCAGGCGTGGGTCCTCCCATGGCGCAGCCCCATGACAGCTCTGCCCCACTGCATGAACTCTCCAGAGCGAAGAAGAAGGGAGGTCACTCCAGAACTCATTAACATGCCTCTGGTAAATCTTTTATGCCTTTGTTAATAGGCATTAATATTGCCCGGCAGCAATAATGTTTCCACCTAAGTACATGGACATTTTGAGATGGAAGTTCAAAAAAAATAAATAAAAATCTGGGACTGTCACTGTATTTTAATTGCTGCTAATTTACAGATACAAGCCTGAATCCGGGAACAAAATGAAACACCTATAAAATAGTTGGGATTAAATGACAATTCAGGTACATGTCAAGTACTCATTGTGTTCCATCAGGTAAGGTGACATTTTGAAGTTGTCTGTCATTACAAGGGCCATCCTTTGCAAGAAAAGTGGCAAAACACAAATCTTTGTGATGTATTTGTAATGGGTATTTCATAGAGGTCATCAGGGTAAAAAGACTCTGATCAGAGAAATTGTACAGAATTCACACTAAGTGTCACTTTCTCCATGTATTCAGCACTGCAAACAATGACAGCACAACAGCATGTAGCTTCAGTCTAAAACACCACCAAATAAAATTTTTTGATCCTATGAAGAAGACCAGGACCAAGATTCGTAACAGGTAGGCAATGGCAGAATCCCAACATTAAAATACGTAAATGAATAGTCTCATTTTTCAAAGTGCCTTGCAATTCCCATGGCTTTAAAAGACTAACAGATGCATACAGAGAAGCCAGGGGAATGCGGGTACAACGGCCTTCAAAAACTTCAGAATGGCTTCAGAATACCACATAATTTTTGCTTAAAGTAATACAAATCACAGACTGTCAGCAGGTAGTGAGATAATGATAAAACCTGGGCAGGGTCTTTGGATATTTAGTACTGTGAAGGCAGAGTTTCTGACTCTGAAGTGCTTATAAACCACTAAAGAATTACGAAGTGCAATAAAAGAAGAAAAAAATAATATATATATAAGCACAGCTTTTATCTCAACACGAGCTGCTGAATCTGCTTTCCATGAAAGCACAAGCAAGGGAAAACTAAAAATACTTACTTAGCAGCAGCTCTTCTTGTTTTCTTTTTTGGCAGTCCTACAGTAATTGGTTCCCCTTCTTCCTTTTCTTCTTCCTCCTCCTCCTCCATAGCAACATCATTCACCTCTTCACCAGGTATTTCTTTTGTTGCTACTGTACCACTACTTTTCTTTCTAAGATCCTGAGATGGAGCCACTAGTGAATCTGCTGGGTAGTACTCATTTCTAGGTTTAAAAAAAAAAAAGAATTAACAAGCACAGCATTTTTCAGGGTTTCAGGACAAGAACAACTAGAAACTCCACAATCCACCATTCTCATTATTAGTGGCACTATATCTTGGGACACTATATGGCTAAAAGTTTCCAAAGAGGCATATTTCAGCAAGTATTGCTTCTTTGCCTACAAGTTGCAGAGATACAAGGCAGTGACTAAATATACTAAAGGAAACTGAGGGTACCCGGTGGAGAGAAGTGAATCACTAAATTACTAGAGGTCTGTAAAGAGGCTGTGTGGAGGCCATGGGAGTTGTGTTTGCTTGAATGGGCAGGTGAACACCAAGTATGGAAGTGTGAGAGTTAAGTGAGGAAACTAACCTACTACAGTACGGTTCCATTTTTCCAGGAAGGCAAACAAAACACAAGCTTTCTCATCATAGAAAAGGAGTATTAGAGACCTTCCCCTGCCATGAGAGCGCATCTACCCCACATGCATCATGCTATCTGATATGCGCACACATGGAAACACACCACTGCTCTCCCTCCAGGGCCAGGAAATTGAATCAGCCTCTAACAAAATCAGTATTTTCCCCGTCTCGGGGGAAATATTTTGATCTTCTGTGATACCAAATTAAAATGTATTTCCATTTTTAAAAAAAAAGGAACTTTATTTCCACTGAAATCACTCCCCAATGGGAGCAATGAAGCTGTGGCAGTGGCAAGTCAATAAATGAGAGATTGAGAAGCAGAAACATACTGCCAGTTTCATTTCAGTCTGCTCCTTGTGTGATGTTTCTTCTATCAGATTCCACACTTCAATCAAAAGGTTATCTTAACTGGAAAGACATCTCATCAGCCATGCATTCAGGAAACTATGTCTATAACGGGATAGCCATAGTCTTAAAGCTCAACAACACACTGAAAGCAATGTGCCCTCTCAACTGAAAGATAAATCTTACTTACCTAATAAATCTCAAAAGAAGTGGGGAAAGTTCCCTTGACCTAGGCTCCACTCTGTCTGGAAACTTATCCAGTGCTTTCCACAGTAGAAAACGGAAGTTTGTGTGGTCGAGCCGCTCGCTACAATCTGTTCTAGTCCTCAGCTGCTCCAAGAAGACAGTCCCCACCCCTCCTTCTGGCATTTTCTCACTTTCTGTTTCAGCAATGCTTTCCTCCTGTTCACCTAGTTCATTTTGCAGTTCCATTTCTGTAGAACAGATGAAGAAAATCTCTTCACATTACTTCATAGTTGCCAGTAGTAAGGTATCAATTCCCCCACTATGAAAGTAATATTTTTGGTGAAACGTAGCCGGTTTGACAATTGTATTTAACACTGACCTGAAAGACCCACATTGCTTAGAAAGTATTCTAGGATGCCTTACAGCCCTGGTGCATCTCAATTAACTCAGTTCTCTTGAATGCTCATGGCTCTATCATGAAATCATAGATTCCATACACCCATAGGTAAACCTCAAGAGCACACCCAAGAAAGACATTGTTAGCAGAAATTCCACTGAAGCTATGGAGCAGAAAGTTGGTCAGCCCCATCATACAGGTTTTGTCATTGCTCCTGGTCGATCTGGGCAGAGCCAGCCTCAAGCAGGGACAAAACTGCTGTGTGGCTTCCCACAACCTGCAACTCGCTCCTGTAATGCAGGAGCTTTTTCTATGTACTTCTTGGTGTTTAGGATAGGAGGAGACACAGTTTTCTCCCAAGCCTCTCCATTCCTGCCCTGGACATGATGCTGGTAGTCAAGAGCCCTGGCTCTGAATTCCCCCATCACATGTAAATTTGGGGCACATACAAACAGAGTCATGTCATTCACAATTAGCTGGGTTACTGTCATAACAATGTGACTTACCAGCATAGGCAGCAGCCCTCTCCAAATGTTCATATAAGATCTTCCAGAACAGTTTATTCTCCATTTCCTTTGCAT
Source organism: Tringa tobata (assembly GCA_033628505.1). Classification (NCBI taxonomy): domain Eukaryota; kingdom Metazoa; phylum Chordata; class Aves; order Charadriiformes; family Scolopacidae; genus Tringa; species Tringa tobata. The sequence continues at coordinate 19,773 of JAHREE010000309.1, read as the reverse complement.
GAGAACTAACAAGCCATAAGACAGCATGAAATTAAAAGGGGAAAAAAAAGTGCCATGCATCACTAGGCAAGTTAACAACTAACACAATCAGAGGCTTTGATTACTGTTTTAATGTGGGTGTCCGAAGGCAGGACATCTGCACAATACAGCTGTACCATCTCCCTTGCCTTTACTCATGGATCCCAAATGTCAATTGTTATTAAAATAATCTGGTTGTATCTCATGACTTCAAATGAACTCAAATTAACTAAAATGTTCTCAAGCTTTCTACTGACTTCTGTACAGTAACATCATATAGAACCAAAGGAAGAATTAGCATGGACATATCTTTTGAAGAGCTAGCTTAATATTTTTTTATTAATTCACTAGTTTCAAGGGGAAAATCTCATCCTTTTTAATCATACAGCAGAGGAGAAAAAACAAGAAGATAAAGTCATGCTAAAAGCAGACATCGATTTCAGTATTTAGATCAGCTGTCACTATGATAAGTCTTCCCTACTCTTTAGGAGGATTTAGAGCTTTTTCAGTAAGGACAGAGAAGTCAGAGATGGGGAAACTGAGAGGAACTTCTTGGTCCTTTAAGCATTTGTGAAATACTAATCAAATCCTGCTACCTTTGACTCAAAACTCTGATGCTACTTGACTGTATTTGTTGCTAGTTGTTGCTAGTTCCCTTTAATACTAAGAAAAATCAGAAACTTATAAAGTAAAAGTCTACAGAGGTTGTGATTTATTTGAGAGACCAAATTCGTTTCAGAAGATTTTGTATGAAGGTTCTCATGCACAGATCTCTCCAAATCAGACATTTTTACCTCAGCTTTTGTTCACAGAACAATGGAAGGAACGTTCTGTAAGACAACCACAGATTGCAGCATCCAACAGCATATACTCACGTTATGAGTTCAATTACAGGATCCCAAAGAGGGCTGAAGTTAATATAAAGCATTCCCAATAAATACCGAAGAGGCACCTAGAATAGCATACAACACCATCTTTACCATCTTGTTGAGTTGTAAAAAACAATAGTTAAAGACCAAAAAACCTCTTCTAGCCCTTTTCCTCTCAAAGAGGAAACTTTGATCAAACAAGTTCTCAAAAGTACTAGAAGTAATGAAGCAAGTCACACACACCACTCATAGCTGCATGAGGGAATCTAGATCCCATTTACAGTAAGCTGCGCTGAGATCTAGTCACTATACCTTACGTACCATGAATGTGTAAAAACCAGTTCAGCACAGCAGATCTGGATTGCCTGCCCCCTCTTGAATTTCAGGGCTGCCATAGCAGCATTAGGGGGTTCAGAAAGAGGAAAGATTGCCCTGAGGAGTCCTCATCACACTAGGTCTAGAAGCACGTCCTTTGGTCTGGCTCCTTGCTGACCTACATGCAGTAGGACTGACCTACAACCATTCCTCACAGAAGCTTAGAAGTCAAGGTAAAAAAATTATACAGGTACAGCAACAGCCAGAAAAATAATTAAAAAAAAAAAAACCTCCCACCAAATCCATGATGATTTAATTGGTAAAACTGTGAGCCTTCCAACATCTAGAATGTGAGATCCCCTTTAGCTCAGCAGCAGAGGAGATTGAACAGTCACATGCATACTAGATTTTCACCCTGCAGCAAGATCCGGAGGTGAGGCTCTCCAGAGCCCAACGGGAGCCCTTCCAATGTTCAACCATGCTGACAGTATGGCAAGGTCATGATTTTAAATTTGCTCACGACTCACTTCTCCCTGGAATCCTTGCCATGATATCAAAACCTGATTAATCTGGATGTGGGTCACTTATCTAGATACCACTGTTCTACTAAATATCCAAGAGAACACAACAGTTCCAAGGACAATCGGAATAAAGGAATGCGACAACTGCTTTTTGGTAACAACTGCTTACCTCCTGCAAAGATGTACTTGGTATTGCAGACTGCACGACATCATATCTTAGTTTCCTCAAATGGAGAAGTTTCTCTCTGTAATCATTCACTGTTGCTGGCACAAGTTCTGCTTGGAGCAATATGGCAAACACTGGCTGGACTTCCCCTGTGCCATCACCCTGAACAAATGAGTGACATGCATTTTGTTAGAATATCCTTTTCTCATTGAAAGGAATTTCAACAAAACTACAGAGTCCCGGCCATTTTGGAGCAAAGAACAAAGTCAAGGGACTTGCTTTGTTTTCCACCACTAAGGCATCAAAACTCACACACCTGAAAACACCAGGAGGCAGGGGGACAAAGAGATAGAACTGGAATATGAGAGCACAAAAAAACTCTACCAGACACATGCTTTGTTTCTGCAAAGTGGAAAACAGTTCACACACAACATCAAACACAAATGGTTTTGAAATGTTAAATGAAACATTTTAGCCCTACCTCAATCTGTGTAGAAGGTGGATTCTCAAAACGGTTTAGAATTCGGATAGTCAATAGTCGGACCTATCCAAAAAGGAAACATGTTAGAAGCATGCCAGAGAATGCAGGCTACATACACAGACACATACACACCTACACAGAGGTTAATGCTTTGCACAGGCAGTTGATCTCACTAGGCTCCTCCTGGAACTGAGAAACAGATGAGTTCCTGTAGTCTAGTAGGCAATTAAAAATGAATACATTAGCGTCCTGCTCCAATTCACCTCTAGGGAAGAGGCAGGCCCCCTAGGGCTAAAAGTTAACCTTTGTTAACTCATGCCCTGCAACAGCCTCTTAGAAATGGACACAGTCCATACTACAGAAGTAATTGCTTTACTTAGTCTCCTGTTTCGTCTTTAGCCTTTGTCATTTAACTCAGTTTACTTAAATTGCATTGCTAAAATACAAATCATCCTGCCCACACTCAAGAAAGTAGATTACCTTGGAAACACCAGTGGAAATATTAGGTTGCAACTTCTCAAACAAGTCCATCAGATTGCCTTGGGAAAGGGGATCCTGGCATCCACACAATGCCAACCTCGTGTAATAGAGATCAGCTAGCAGCAACGCAGAGGGGTCCGAAGGGAAAGTGCTAAAACAACAGAGTATGTTATTAGCATACAGTGAGCACTACAATAATACAGGTATTTGAAAATAAGGCAGTAGTGATGATAACAATATCCAGGGAAAATTCCACAGGACTTCAGACTCTGCTGGCACTGGCAGGCCAGTGAAGTCAGACTTCACCAGCACGCTGGCTTGCAGCCTCAAAGCCCAATCACCTATGACAGCCCAGGAGGCATGGGATTCCTCCTTTGCATTAATCAGGCTTGTCAGGCTGGGGTTAGCAGGCTGGATCCACACACACGCAGCTGCAGAAAACAAATCTGCATAGGTCAGACAGGGGCTCCTGCTACTGCGCAGGTGCCCAGTCAAGTGTTCAACAGAAAAAAAATAATCTAGGCTTAGGTGAGATACCAGGGAGTCCTGCCTGCCCACAGGGAAGCCTCCTTCTGCTACATTATAGCCCTTGCTCCAAGTGGGTTTCACACCCCCAGCCCAAAGTGGGCAGAAAAACAGTAGACTGAAGCTCCCTGCCAAGACTTCCTGCCTGAACTGGGCAAGCTGTTTTATATCCACCATGCCTCAGACATGGGCACCATGATTTCCTAACCGAGCAGGATGTTTTGAAGTTCAAGCCACCAAAGACTTGGAGAAGTTCCAGCCCAACAGTGATGAGAGACGGCAAGTTCCGCAGGATTTGCTGGAGAGAGACCAACGCTCTCCCTTGATCCTTCCATCACTCAGTTATGTGTGCTAATTATAGTATAATAGAGCCATAACAAATAAAATGGAGCATACAAAACCTCCTCCCACTGTGGAGCAAGCACACACATGGGTATGTAAGAAAATGGAGGATTCCCAACACCACCAACAGACTGCCGAAGTTCAGGTTTCTGACATAACTTAGAAAGCTCTGTTCCTGTCTCTTTTATCATTATAACAAGAAGACACAGTTATAAGCATAGCATTCAGAGATAAAACTTATTTGACATGCTACCCTGCAGCTGTCTAAGAAAGCTTCAGTTCGAAGAGAAAATATCACTGAAAAGGCACTACATCTACCTGGTTTTCCAAACAAACAGAGCCTACAACACTGCTACCTTACACAACCACAGTACTGAAGCAATGCGCTGGCCTAACAGAACAGTCAACACACAGAGAGGCATTTAACAACCCCCCGCAAAAGGGCAAAGCCACCTCTTTGCTCTACCAAGAAAAATCATAAAGGATCACGTAACAGGTAGAGTTTACTTACGCCACCAAGCTCTTGACACGCTCCACGGGTAACAAATGGAGTATTTCAGAAGACTCTGCCAAACTAAGAAGAGTACTCACAGCTTGGCAGGCCACAAACAGGCTTCCTGAAGCAGAGAGAGAACAAGAACAGCCTGTATATTTACTCAGCTCTCAATGACTTGGGTTTGTATGGTGCATGCCCATCCTGAAATGGCTGGAGTCACAGAAACAGGGTACCATACGGGTCCCAGAACTGGCATGTGCATTTTCTAATCACCATCATCATAACCCATAAAGGAAATGCTCCTCTGGCTGTCAAAGTAAATGCCTACTCCAGCAAGCCAGCACTGAAAGCCGTGAGCAGCTCCCAGTTTGCATCTGTTTCCATCACACCCACGTACACAGGGAGTAGAGACCTGGAGCTAAGAACTGCTGCAGGAGTCTCAGACAGCTCTATGCTACAAATGGCACCGAGAAATGAAGAAATGCTGCCCAAATTGATACAAATGCAGGAAAACAGAAGCAAACTTATGTACTGATGCTACCACACAGGTTTCTATACGCTTTGGCCCTTTGGCAATGCACTACTGTATGAGATCTTTAAAGCTGCCCCATGTACTTAAAGGCTGAATATCTGTTAGTGAGTGGAAAGTTTTTGATTTATTTTATTGCAGCAATCACGTCTCCTTCCTAAACCTCTCAGCCTCCTTTAGAGATGGAGGCTTTCCCAGAAGCACAGGAGAGTCAAAGGCCTTCCAGGCAAGAAAGGGAAAGGGCAATTCCTTTCCCCTGCCACTCCTAAGTTAGGAAGTGGTTGTTTAAAAAAATATATAAAAATTCCTCTCTCCTTCATCTCTTTCCAAGCAGAAGAAACACTGTTCCTAAGTCAGGCAAACTGAAAAAAGCTTTTAAAGGATATAATTTTCTTGCATACTGCCAGCTGCCATGGTAAAGAAGGGGAAGTGAGCATTCATTTCCCATTTATTCCTTTGAAAATATCCCTCTATTTCAAGTTGCTTAATATCCCAGGTGTGTGCTAAATCCTGCTCACCATTAACCTCCACAAGGAGCTTCTCAGAGAGGAGAAGAAACATTAAGTAATGGCAGGATGAAGCTTTCTGCATCTATAGTGCAAGGGCACAGGTTCCCAAACTGTAATCTGCATGCCATTTGGTAGGAGTATATCTGTACTGGGCAAAGACAGCAGCTCCCATCTCACTGTGGATGTAACTATACAATCAGTAGGGTAAGCACTTCCAGACAGGGAGTTACCCCGAAAGAGCTGCCAGGGGTAACTTGCTGTTGCTCTGTTCACAGGCCAGTGTCCCTGTGCTCCTGCAGCAACTGTAGAAAAACAGCCCGTTCTGGGACTCGCACTTTGCCTCAGGCTACAGAGGCCGTGCAGGTTCAAACAGGGTGCACCAGGCTGGGGTGTGCTGTGCACAGGCAATAGGGAGAGGCTGGAGTCTTAGTAGAAGGTGAAAGAATTGTAGAGAAAGAACAGCGGAGGATGAAGAAAGTGTCCAGGAACCCTAGTTTGGGAGGAGAGTGAGGAAAATCAAGTAAAGAACGGAGCAACAGGAGGCAGGAGTGTAGAACTGAGACTGCATTTGCTTTCTTTTCTCTTATGGGCAACAGGAAACATAGCAACCTGCCTCTTGCACATGCACAGAGCTGGTGCAGAGCAGCAACTGCTGCCACCAGAGACCAGAAGGAAAAAAAGTCTGGGTATTCCTTTTTCATAATAAGTACATTAAAATAATCACAGCAGTATGCAAACCCAACAAACAGAAGAAAAGGCTAAACCCAAAAGGACCATGCTTGACAAAAAGTAGAGAAGAAAAAGCAAAAGCCAATAGGCAGATACCTTTAGGAATGTTAATAAAGGGATAATAAAGGACAAAGGTCAGACTCAAGACAAGCACTTTAAAACCAAGGAATAACGAACACTGAACCTGGGGCATTTCAATACTTGCTTATATTTGACACAAGGCCAAGTACTTGCAATCTGTCTGAGTTAACAACTATCCTGCCCACAGAAACTAAGTTAAAACATTTTTTTTTCCCCAGAGAGGGAAGACAATGAGTCACCACCCAGGCCTGGAAGAAAGATGCAGCATATTAGAACTGGTGGTGTCACTTGGGTCAGAGATGGTAATGTCCCAAACTTTGCATTATAGGTTTGAATTAGTCTACCTGGAGCTTGTGAGTCAATAGACTCTCCTTCACTCAACTGCTTCAGCCTGGATCTGGTTTAGATTGATTTTCATCCTCTTTTTTCTCACTTTCTTCTTCTCCTTCCCATTTATATCCATCCTCCACTTTGCAGAACATCTGCTGCCCCATTGTTATTATCAACAGTAAATGCAGAATCATTTCCTGGAGAGTGTTCTCCCCAAGCTTTGCTTTTCTAGTTTTACTTGAGGTGGTCAATATATTTGGGTACAATGCTACTGCTATTCATTTTCATGCTTTGTGTCATCAGAAAAATGGCTTTATAATTTTTCTTATGGATCAACAAAAAAAGCAGATAAACAGGAAATAACCATAACTGACCTTTGCAGAGGCTTCCTTTGTCAATGGCTGTGAAGAGAGAGTCTATAAAACTTGTCACATGCGGCAGAATGTTTTCTTTGTCCATTGGTCTGTCCAAAATAAACGGGAAGACTTTTATCACTATGTTACACTGACACACACATGAAAGCTTTCTTTCACATCTGTCTTGTATTATATATCTCACCCCAAGTTTGAAACCAGCGGTGAACCATTTTTGCTATTTCCAATTCACAACTTTAATTGTAGCATTCACTGCACCTTCTTTCCAACTATTCCTTCCATACAAGATCATCATATTTATTGGAAAAAAAAAAAATATACCATCTATTCCTCTAGAGAGAACAGTGCTTAAAACACAGAAACTGTCAAGCAGGCCATCAAGAAACTGATATTCTAACTGATATAACTATTGACTCATGGTATTTCCACACAGTATTTTTTTCACCTTCTAAACCCAGTTTCCCCAAACTAGAGTAAGTAATTATTGCTCTTCCCTTAAATGATTTCTGACAGATAGTGAACTAGACAGTACTACAGAAACAGATGAGAATAGTACCTTACAATATCCCTTACCTAATATGTGGCAGTACAACCAAGGCAACCCAAGGCTGTGAAAGGTCAGTGATGTCTTCCTTCTCCGGTAAATGGATTAAAGACAGTACATGATCCAACACTGGTACTTCTGCCTTTCCTCCTTGTCTTTGGCTTGTTTGTTGCCTTGTATTAGAGCTAAAAATAAAACCAAGCTTTTTAGTAACCACCACTGCATATCAGACATTGTTTCTTTTTTCCCCATGATACTCAAAATTCTGTTTGTTACTTCTAGCAAAAAGGACTTGGACAACCCAAGGGACTATTTTCTCTTTAATGTCCTCCACAGCACAAAACATCATCTAGGCATCCTGAGGAGCACAAAACACGGCCCACAAGAATCATCACGTCTTTATTTCAAGTTCAAATAGTATTTCCAAAAGGAAAGACAATAATTCTCAGTTGGGCACCCTCATGATTAGGACATAAGGCCTCTATGAGCACCTCAGAGTCATCGCTATGATTACTGTTAATAAACCATGATCACACTGACATAGACAGACTAATGGATGACAGAAAACAACCAGTGAGGTAAAAGCTTGGGGACTGAAAAGGAATCGCAAGCTGAGACAAATCAACAAGCCTTTTTGCAAGCAGAAAGGGCTGACACCACGGTAGAACATATGAACACGAGTATTTCACACCCCATGGACAGCAATCTTTCCATTCCACCCAGTGCTTGCAAGATCATAGTTAGAAGCCTGCATAGGCTCCACCCTTCAAGAAATACAGAAGCTAACAAAAAGACAGCATCATGAATCATCAGAAAGAAAATTTATGAGATAAACCTCAAGGCATGCTCATTGCAGGGGGGGTTAGACTAGATGATCTTTAAAGGTCCCTTCCAACCCCAACTATTATGTGATTCTATGAATTAAGATTGTTGGTCCAAAGATTTCAGATGTTTCTGATGACCAAAGGCTGTTTGTAAAAGCTGGATGCAAGGAGTAAGAAATAATCTGCTCTTTATGTTCCCTGCAGATAAGATTAGCAGCAATGGATTTAAACTGCAATAAAGGAAGTCTAGTTTATTACGGGCTGGGGAAAAGAAACAACCAAAAAACCCCAAACACCTCTGTAACCATAAAGACAAGAAAGTACTGGCACAGACTGCCAGGGGGAGCTTGGGAATCTCCAGAATTTGAACATTTAATAACAACTTGGTCAGATATCTTTCAGGACTGGTTCAGGACTTGTTAATTCCATCCTAAGTAGGAGATGGGGTACACAACTATATGCAGAAGCACAAAAATTCCCAAGTAGGACCAAGGGTGTCTCAGCTATATACTCCTTACCACGGAAAATCAAGAGAGATCAAGAAAGAAAACAAGGGGAAAAAAACAATTTTTTTTTTTCTTGACTCAACCCTCTGTTCTCTAAACCCTAATGTCTCTACTCTATTAAAAAAAAAATAGGAAAAACCCATAGAGTGAATTGCTTTCAGGAAAGATAAAACCTTAGAGAAAACGCAATACAAGTCACCACGTGGCAGGTGAAAGTTTTGAATTATCTAAGCTAGAGTGATTAGAACAATCAGTATCAGTAGATTAGTAACAAGTCATTCTGTGCTTGACAGTGGTTACCCCAAATCTTTCCAAAGAGGCTCCAGGGGAAATAACCAATCATTTAATTGCAACCAAGCTATCTTTGCAACTAGAAGCAGTCAAGCTGTGCCAGTTGCTGTATCTGGATTAATTACATGCCCTTTGGCACCCAGCTGTGCTCAACGGTAAGACTATAGCACTGCTGCCAAGAAAGCTCCTGGGCAAGACGTATGCATACAGGCAAGAAAGAAGGTGCACAGGCAGGAGGTTAGTAATGATGACAACCTGGATTGCAGAACTCACTGCAAAGACTGACCGCTCAAGTTAACAAATCCCCATCACACACCTACTGCAACACTCACTGGTCTTTTTACATCAGAGATAATCTTTCCAGAGCAGTATCTCTTCTCAAATAATCTCAGAAAGAAAAGTTGGATCCTACCGCATCACTTGGTTTGCAAACCTGCCAGCAACACAACTCCAGCAAACACTGGGGGGCAACTTTTATGTAGCTTTGCACTGCCTTCAGGCCACGCAGACACATCTAGTGGTTGCTAAACTTGAGAAGTCTCACCTGATGGGCGATTCGGTGAAAACGAGAGGATACTTTTCAAATGCCATTGAACCAATGGTAGGAGGCTCTGCTTTCACCAGAATGAGTTTAGCCAGAATTGCCATCGCCTCATCCTTTGTGATGGCGTCTGTGCCAGAGAAGCAATGCTCAATGTACCCCAGAAAACATGGAAGAAAATGCTGAAGAGGAGAGAAAAAATAAAATAAAAATAAAGTCAAGGACTGGCAAGTCTCTTTAACCGCGAATAAATCCACAAAAAAGCCCACACAACACCAGCCACAGAGGAATCCAAACACTCAAAAATCAGCCAGCAAACACCACACTTAGCAGTCCTGGTGCCCCAAGTCACCAGCGCACAGGCATCGTCTTACCCCAGCAAGGACAGTGATTTGATATAAAAACTCAGTTTTCTCCAAATCTAGTCTCATCAAGACATTCCAGATCCGCAGCTTTACTTTCATCTCCCACTCCATTCACTTAATTTGATCCCTCACAGATCATCTGTTCCAGGCTCTTCACTTCTGCTTACTTTCTCCAGAACTCCCTTCTCTTCATCTTCAGCCTGCCCCTTTAATTCCTACCAAATAGGCTTCTTTTTTTGAGCACAGATACCTGTCACCTTCTCCAACCCTGAGCAACATTACCAAACTTCAACGCAATGGCATAAATAATCTCTTTCATTCTCACCAGATCATGCCAGAAGTTTATATAAACATCATGTCAATACACAAAAATACTTCAGCAAATAAGGCAGGTGAATATACTAGGGATTCCTTCCCTTGGCAATAAAAATAAACAAAATGTACAAAAGCTTCCACCTGCCTTCTCAAATTGCTTCATTGTGAACATCGCTTCAGAGAAGTCCAAAAGAAAGCGCCGTTCAAATCCACTTGCAAATATCTACAAGATGCAAATGAAAGGTTGACAGGAACACATTAACAAGAGACATTTCATAGTCAACTCTCCATTATCCGTGGTACACTTTTTCACATCTTCTGAGACACCCAGCCTGGCTCTCTGTTCACAGCTAGCAGGGTTTATTAGTTCAGGTACACACAGTAATACTGTTTCCAGTGACAATTCAGGTACAGAAAAGCACAGCCCTTTTTAACAAGCCCTGCTGACACAGTCCTTTTTAACAAACCCTGTTGGATCCAAGCTGGCTCTGTGCAAAGACAGCTTAGGTATCTCTTTAGTGTGATATGGAAAATGTAAGCTGAAAGTTCTAGGACTGCAGCACAGACATACCAACTGGCTCAGGCCCAAGAGGTCTTTCAACTCAGCATTTTTCCTGTATAGCAGGTTGCAGAAAGTTTACCACCTCATGGGCAGAGCCAACCTGTATGCTTCTGAAAGACCCAAGATAGGAACATTCCTTTGTGATACCCAGGATCAGTGCTCCCCAATGCTGAGATGTGCAACATAGAAATACACACCTAGATTTCCTTTCCCCAGACCCTTCAGAAGACAAGGACAGCCTTAAGCCTCCTCCAGTTTAACAAAAGCTCACATAAATATCCTCAAAAGTTTGAAGGACCACATCTCCTGAGCAAAACTGGACTCGCTACACACGCAGAACCAATCTTCAACACAAGCCAACGCTGACGACCAGATGAAATTTGATCTTTTGTTAAACAATTGCAACAGCCTTGTTTTCCCATTGTATTATAACATGACATCTTAATTTTCAATTTTTTTTTTTTTACATACACAGTACAACTATGGTCCACACTGTAAACTGAAAAATTATAATGTACAGTAACAGGAAAACTGAAGAATCAGACTCCATAGTAGCATCTCCTATTAACCTTTGCAAAACTGCATTTGATAAGAATGTATGCAGCTAATCCTGTCAATGCTTCAGAAGCAATAGTAGTACTGAAATATGCCTACCCCTGTACTTTCTAAATCAAACTGCACTTGCCTGAACCTTGTTCACAAAGCTAATACATGCTGACTACATGTTTGGCAGGTTAGTGAAAAATGTACTTTTTTCACCAAGTCCAACTCACTGACCTGGTTTATAATCTAAGGCAGAACACGTCCCTTCTCTGTTCTCCCTTCTTTCTCTACAGAGGCTGTAGCTGTTTGAAACAGGACCTGGTTTTCATTGCAAAGATGCCTGCCACAATGGCACTGCTACACTGACAGTCTGCGTGAAACTGTCAAGGAGTCCCAAGACCACAGCAGATACAATTTAAGGCACTGGGCAGCTTGTCCTCTACCTGTGCAAAAAGTCTAAAGGGAACCTTATAGTCTATTTCTTAGCCTGAAGTGGAATGTCCTGAAATCAGCCTGCTCTAGGGAACTTGAACTCTGGGATTTCTGCTACAAGCAGCAGTCTTTGTTACCTTCTCAATAGCTTCTTTGGTCAAAGAATCAGGCAAGAGAACATTCTCAGCCAACAGGAATGCAGAAATGGTGTTCAGCAGGGTCTTGCAGCAAGATGGCGAGAGATCTGGTGTTTGCAACATTTTTAATAAAATCTGAAATTAAAGAGGGAGAAATTACGTTTGCCTATGAAAAAAGTGATTGTCTGTTCTGAATGATCTGGACAGTCCCTGAAGGAAGAGGGCATGGTATTCTAAGCTTCAGCCCACAGAAATGAATCCTAATAGTCCTGTTAAAAGTTTGAAAGCACTAAACCTACATTTGAACCAAACAGAGTCAAACACATGTAAATCTGGTAGAACTGGTAGAAACTGATATGGGGGTCTAGGTCTTCTCCACGGTGGCAGGAAGTACAGCTCAGTATGGTCTCTGCTTTTTCTTGTGCTCATTTAAAAGAGAACTACACCAGCATTACAGTACAGAGGTAAATTCTCATGGGATCAGAGAGGTACCAATACTCACAATAAATGTTCAGTTCACTGAACTCAAATCCCAAACCCAGTCATACATCAGAAATGTGTACAAGTGATTCGGCTCACTATACTTCTCCCATATTCAATTGATACTTCTCTGGCACTTCAACCAAAGCGTGGTCTGACCTACCCGACAGACATCTTCAGGCAATGAGATTTTGGCTCCATGCGCATGTTCTACCAGGATCAGATATGCTTGCAGAACCCTTTCCATCTGCTCTGAAGCTATACAGCAGTTGTCCTTAGTTATTTTCCTCTGCAAGTCTAAGAGTGACTCCTGTTTAAACGAAAAGGGAAAGCAAAATGTTTCAGATAAATCATCAGACCTTGTTTCACTTAGTGCTATTTGAAAGGCATTCTACAGAATCAACATCTCATTGGCCCAACAAACTACTGTTGTCCCTCTTCTTCATGTTCAACAAACTAAACCTTGCAGAAACACTATGTGATTCCTGCTGTGTAAAAACACACATCCCAGATTCCTTGGACAGAAACACAAATACCTCCCAAGATCAGGGTCTCCTGAAACGCCAACATGCAACATACAAAACAGGAAAGAGGAAGAGAAATCAGTATTTTGTCCCGGACCCACAATGGTATGGAAGTACCCAGCTTCCACTGGAATTATCAGAATATAAGTAGTTCTACACTTTATGCTGATGTGGATGCTGAGAGGTTACTCATATCATCTACATTATACAGATAACAGAGCTGCTCTGAATCACTCCGGTTACCGTCCCTTTCTGTCCAAGGAATACAAACTCCCATCCTTGATCCTATAAACTGAACCCAATTTAGAGAGCTATCATAGACTATGAGAATATTTCCTTCTGAGCAAGATACCCCCAAGCACCTGCTGGTTCCCAGGGTAAAAAGCCAATCCTTGTTAAAAATAAAGGGAATTACATCACCAATTTCCAAGATTTTGTCAGAAGTGCAGATGCTGAGTGACTCAGATGCCACAGATACAAACTATCCAGCAGCAAACCATTCCGTAACCATTCTGTAGCTAATGACACTTTGACAGTAACTGCTAACTAGGTGAGGTAGAAAGAACAGGATGGAATTTTCTGGGAAACTATGGATAGTCACGGGGTGGCAGTTCCAAGAAGGAACAAATAGGACTATTTATCGATGCTATAAGACTACTTTAAAGTTCACATGTACTTGCAAAAGAGGGTGCAGAAGTGTCATACACATGACAATGTACTTAATGTTTCCAAAGCAGAAGAAAAAAAATAATTCTGGTCCAATATGACACAAACACTTTTCTTGGTAAAGGCACAGAGCTTTTTTCACTCTTTCATAAATACAATAAATAAATAAATAAATAAATAAGTGTACCTCCAAGCATTTGAAGACAATGTCAAAATGCTCCTTATGGATATGGAGTGCAGCTGATCTGATCATCTGCTCAAAAGCTTTTCCTACAGTTACCCACGGTAGTTCAGTTTCTTCTTCAGTAATAGGCCCCAGCTTTAAGAGAATTAACTTCATAGCCTGCACAGTAAAAAAGCACATCATGTCCTTAAACTCAGAAAATAAATCTTGTAATCTTAATATACTAATTACCCATATACTGCTAAAATATTTCAGTGATGGCGATTCTTTCTAAAATGACTACAGGGAAAAAAACAACCACAAAAAGGCTATTACTTAAAATCTGAAATATCAGCAACCAGTACTATTTTAATATGTAGGGATATTAGGAATATTGCATAGAAATTCCTAAAAACAACCTCCTGCTCTTAAAGAATATTCTCAGAAGGCGACTTTCAGATCTTCTTAAGTAATGAACAGCATGCTTATCATCAAGGATCCACTGAGGTCAACCGGACAACACTCAATGATTTCACTGAGTGGTGCCTAAGTCTCCATTACAGCAACATTTAAACCAGCAATCTTCTCTTGTCTTTACCGTCTCTGCACAAGAGTGGAACATGTTTCGAACACCCTTGCACATCTCAAAAAATAGCCGTCCTACACCTTCCACCTTCTCGGGGTGTTCCCCCAGGTCACGAAGCATTAAATTGAAGATTGTGTTTTTATCAGAAACCTACAAAACATAAGGAGAACAAAAAAAAAGTTATCTTCTACTCAGAGCTGCCAGATGGAGAGAGGCAATTAAATGGCTCCAGAGCACCATGTTATTCTCCTAGACCTGCCTTCCCCTAACAGTTCAAACTAATTATTTCTCCAACCACACAAGGAAATTGAAAGGAGAAAAACGATCAGCTATTCAGTCACTACAGCCCCCCTCACTGCCTCCCCCAAGATGTACATAGGTCTACTGAGGTCACTGCAGCTGAAACATGTGGTTTTGATTATTATGATTTTAGAGTTAAACATGTGCATAAATGCACCATTAAACTGGTCCCAACCGAACAGAGAAGAAAGTACAAACTGAACACAGAATCCTGTCATCCAAAACTATAACTGCACTTAGGAATACTGCAAGGACTCCTGGCCCAAGATTTTAAAACCCTCCGTTTCTGAGGATTTGACTTGAAGTTCAGCAATTTCTGAAAACAACCAATCAAACAAATGTGCTTTATTAAGGTCTCTCAAATTAGAAATCCTAGCTTTTGTACACTTTGACTAAATAAAAAACAACAATTACCACTCTCTTGCTTTACTCCATGAGAGGCTGTTGTCTGGTCTCAATTGATCAGCCTGGGAACATTATATACTCTGATTTTCAGGAGTGCAAAAAGGTTGTCACGAGAATTTCAGTTCTACAAAGGCCTTAAAGCATTAGTGAAAAAGCCAGTGAGTAAATGTGCACTTACAAATGAAAGTCCCCCTTTCAAAGATTACCTTACCTTTTCTAGTCATTTTAGATAAACCAACCACAGACACTGCTCTTAAAACAGTGTGCTAAGGCCTCTGCCACTGTTGTTATGAAGTGCATGACATTCTCAGTAAAACACTCACTAAAAATGACAACTCAGGACATGCTGAATGACACTTCAGGCCTCATTAACCCTTCATTGGAGAAAACCTACTATTACACATCGAATCCAAGAGGCACCACAGAATGGAGATAGCATCAAAATACAAACACATCTCTTACCTTTCTCAATAGAAAGACAAAACTTTCAGCAGCAAAGTTTCTGATGTGAAGTTTGTGGTGAGCCAGCAGGGTGCTGTACAGGCTACAAAGACACAAAACAATCCACTGTCTTAAAGGCAATGCAAGAATGGCCACCAATTGATTTTAAAACTTAAGTTTTCAGTTTACAGTGGCACTTTTTAAAAACACTAAGAATCTGTCCTCCTAGAGAGGGCAAATACACTCTACTCAATTCCTTCCCTCTCTCCCTGGATAAAGAATAGAGTTTTGCAAAGGCTAAATGACAATGCCAGGCAAATTAAGCTGCATTCAGAAATACCTCTAAAATCTCTAGATCGACACAGATTCAACTGCAGCATCAAGCTTTTTCAATATATATACTCAGCAGCAGTAAGTGAAAACAAAATTGATTTGATAAAGCAGATTTGTACTTCAGTTGAGCCAACATGCTCTCCTGTGCATTAAAAAGTTTCTAAAGATAAACTTTATAGGGGTGATAAATATTTGCAGTTCTCTGGTAAGTACCAGTAACAGTTGCAGGTGGCTCAGCACATGTTCAGTGCAGAGCGAGTGGTGCCTCAGATTCACAGCAAAGCAGGTGTCTTTTCAATATGCCCAACAGCTTTTGCTGGGTTGGGGGAAGAAATCTGTAACCCCTCTTTTACTCCATCTGTTCCAAACTGAAATTAGGAGCAACCAACATGGACCCAGGGGCTATGACAAAAAGAAGAGCCCCATTACTACAGCAATGTAAGATTGAACAAGCAGTCACACTGGGTCAGGTCCATCCAGCCCAGTATTCAGTCTACAGCAGCAGCCAGAAGAAGATGCCTGGGAAAGGTTTAAAAATGGGCCAAGCACATACAAAATGATCCTGCAGGGACTCCCAAAGCCAGAAGTGGCTCCTGTGCATTTGGTAACTCCTTCCAACTTGGCCGCTTTCCCTTTGAACCTATGCCAGCCTTCAACATCCACAGCATCCTGCGGGAAGGAGTTTCAAAGCACACAAAACTGCACATACCTCATCTGCCCTCTCACTAAGCACATAGGAAGAAACATAAAGGGGAAAATACTGGGAAAGGAACAATCAAAGTCTCAAAGGAATCCATTCGATTTTGTAAGTCTAGGTGTCTACAACTGGGAAAGACAGAAATGATACAACTATGACTGAGGTACTTGACACATACTCAAGAGACCTGTATTGAATTTAGACTTCATCACACCTCTCCAATATGACTCTGACAATCCAGTGTCTTTCAGAGCTTTGTTGACCCAGCTGAGGTGGATGCTTCCTCTCCTATCCCCTCAGGGGAAAAGGAGACCAAAATTCCGAATCTGCAGCGCAGCCCAGCCCACATCCCCCCTTCTAATACAGTAGCCCATCAAAGTCAGTAGGATCTTAAAGAAGCTGCATATGATAACACAGCTCATAGTCTCTCAGAAAGCAGAAAAGCATGCTACCAAGTATAACTGAGACATTAAGTCATGTATTTGTGTGGCATTTATATTGCTATAGCATTTAATAGCTGCTGATCAAGACAAACATTAAACACTTTTACCTGTATATGTTGTGTATGTCCTTCACCATCAATCTCCACAAGTATTTGTAGAGGTAGGAAAGAGCAGTAAAAGCCCATTCCAGCAGCTCTGTGTCCTGTGTATCCAGTAACTTGGTGATGGCCAGGAAAAAGTCATGAAAGTGAGGATAGAAATCAGCCTGAAGATCTCGAGCCAGCTGTACCACTAGACTGTGTTTCAGAAAATACATCAGTGTTAGTACATTTCAAAACCAAACTAATAAAAACCTAGTCAAACACTGCATAATCCAGCATAGTCTCTTCAGAAGGAAAGACAGCATCACCTTTGCTTCTCAGTTTGATTTAAATATCACTTATTAGGCAGCTGTGGATGGCAAGAATTTTATGATTAAAAAAAAAAAGTCAAGCAGATAACAGTAAACAAGAAGACATAAATCATTAACATCAAACAAAGCACACGGATATTCTGTCTGACACTCAGTAACAGGCTAATTTGCTTGCTTTGTCATAGTTTCTTTTTTTTGAAGATTTAGAACCATAAAGCTCTATCAGGGAAATATGACCATATTGGGCATCACATCGCTACACCGTCCTCAGGCACAATAAAGAAAAAGAACATTCACAACAGGACTCATGCTTACTCATAACACCATCAAGGCTTCTGACTACATTTTGTCACCATATACTTACTCTAATAGGGGTTGATAAGCGAGACTGCCTTTGACCTGCAAATGGGTCTTCAAGCTCTGCACAATGGCACTCTGGTAATGGACCAGCTGGTTGAAGGACTGGCATTTGTTGACCACTTCATTGTAGAATTGCACTGTTTGAAGCACAAAAGAGAAACCCTGAAAACAAGCTCAGTTCCTGGTAAACTAGCCCAGTTCTGGTACAACCCAAATGGAGGTTGTAGAGAAGTGGGGATCGGTCTCTTCTCCCAAGTCACAGGCAACAGGACAAGAGGGAACAGCCTCACGTTGCGCCAGGGGAGGTTCAGATTGGATATTAGGAAAAATTTTTACACTGAAAGGGTTATTAAACATTGGAATGGGCTGCCCAGGAAGGTGGTTGAGGTATCATCCCTGTAGGCATTTAAAAGACGAGTGACATAGTGCTTAGTGACATGGTTATTGATGGTTTTTTATCAGAGTTAGGTTGATGGTTGGACTAGATGATCTTAAACGTCCCTTCCAATCTAAACAATTCTATGACTATGTAGGATGTTAAAGAATAATAGCTCTCCAAAGCCCATCCAAAAACCAGTCAATAGAAAATATCCCACTAGGCTCTGGATGTAGAAGAAACACTTATTTTATGAAATTTTTAACAGTTAAAGGAAAGCAAGAAAACATGAATAAAAATGACATACTAAAATGCTGAGTGAGGTTCAGTTCCCTCCATTTCCGTAGTCCTTCAAAGAAGTAGGTTTCAACCTCCTGTCAAAACAAAGATAAAATAACAGGTACTGACCCTAATGAATATAGCCTGCAAAGATGAGAGGTTCAAATGAAGAAAACTACCAAGTGCCTTAAATATTTTAATAATATTTCAAGAAATCTTGACTACTTCACTTCAAAAGTAGCTATAGAATTCCCCTGAAAATAAGACATCTCTTTCTATATTCAAAACACATTTGAAAATATGTTCTGCTGACAGGATTTGTTTAACTAATTGTTCTTTAGACCTCCGGCCAGTTTACCAGTCTTAGATGCTGAGCTATAGCTGACCCAGCACAAATGCTTTGGAATTCCTTTGGCAACCTTACAGATATTGAGTGGGAAATTCAGAAGAACAATCCAGCAAGCCAGAAGGTAATAACCTACAAAGCACTATATTCACAGTGATGATCTAAAGGACATATAGGTGATCTTTCTTTATGACACATGCACGCGCTTTGTAGACATGCTTGTGAGTATTTGCAACTATCCAGCATCTGTAAGTCTTTGCAGATCTGGACCTAGGACCTCTGACTGCCACGGCAGCATCTTCCACACTCAGAAACACCCACAGGCCCACCAGCCACATGGAATGGAAGCCATCGGGGTGGTGCTGTCAGAGAGTCTCCGTGGCAATACTACAAAGCAGGGCAAAAAGTAAAAGGGAACAAAGCACAAAACAAGGCTCCAGGAAAGGCAGCTTTTCCAGGAGTTCTTTCCAATCTCTTCCTGAATAAATTTCTCAAGTGAATCTTTCATGGAGTGTATCTGCGTGTGATGTGGTTTCAGGAAATGACCACAATTGCTGTTCTCACCTCAGCGTAACTTCCAGTTCTGTCGATCCGATGAATAATATCGATATTAATATTGCTCAAGCGCTCCGAAAAGGTAAGAAACTGTAAAACATAAGGACATAACGTGTTTCTTGCTCAATTCTGAGAACGGCCCTTCAAAGTCCCTCTCAACAGCACACCCACTGCAAACAAAAGCCCCACCTCTAAAGACGGGCTGCCAGAGAGCACATGTCAATCTGTAAACAATCCTACCAGAATTTTAAGGCAAAAAAAAAAAAAAAGCTTAAAATGCCCAGTAGAGGGACCGACCCTCTCTCCCCTTTGCTCCACACCACTAAGGCTCGCAGCCCACAGGCCTCCCCAACACCATGAAAAAGATGCAGAGAAATCTACCCGGATTCCAACAAACTGCCCGACTCTTGCTTTCCCTGAAATAACGCCGTGGTTAATACTCCCACTGGGTATTAATTTTTTTTTTTTTATTAAATTGTGTCAGTTTTTTACAGGAAGGCTGTGGTGTGCCTGCAGGGTGACAGGGACGGTGACTCGGCCCAGGGAACGCCGGGGGAAGGGGGAGAAGCCGGACTGGGGCGC